>JACXSJ010003330.1:0-25736 GCA_014851325.1 Pentalonia nigronervosa
AAAGATTAATTAGTTAGTCAATATTTTATTTATTAGACGGCGACATTTATTTCATCTTCTATTGCATTACGTTCACATAATATGTCTTCCTCAACATAACCCGGTATTGCATCTCCCTCTATGACAAATTTGTAAAAAATTAAACCCGGATCATTTTTCCACTCATTTCCATAATGTGCAGTTAGTAGGTTATTTACATCAGTTTTCTTGTTACTGCTGACAACATTTCGAATTGGAATTTTGGATAGTTTCATGTTAATTATTATATTCCTTGCTTTTTTTGTAATTGGTTTTCCCATTCCAATATTCGAATTGTACACGCCTTCACCGCGAACTAACACTACTCCTTTTGAGTTTTTTGTAATAATCATTCTTTTCATTTTAGAAAAAGCAAAATGCCACTGTCCTGGAGGCCTAATGAACTTGCTGGTTTCAGTTTTCCAGTCATAAATTTCAACATCTTTTCCAACTTTCAGGACAGTCCCATATTTTGAAAAAATATCCAAATATTCCTGAGGTTCTAAAATTATTTCCTTCTTTTTGCACTCCACTTCGATATGACCAAAAACACGATCAGGAGGAATAAAAGAGTGCCCTCTTACTGGGAATACAACTTCAATTTTTGAAATAACATTTTGTTTGGCGAGCCAGTTGCAACACATTGAAATAAGTGTTGTGTTTTTGTTCTGGCCCGCGCAGCCATCACACATAAGCTTAATAGTATGAATATCAGTAAAATTTGACGAATTTAAAACGTGATGAACACAGGAAGCAATCTCATTTGAACCTTTGTCGTATTCATTTTCAGTTCAACAGAAACAGGTGACTGTATTGGTATTTAATTTGCTTTTAGAAGTGCCTCTCACAACACTAAAGTTAAACATGTAAAATTGTCGAGAATAGTACGCTTGCTGATCAGGAACTTTCAGTAGAACTTGATTTTTTTGACAATCAAACGAAAAAATCACGACACCTTCTTCAGGTTCCCTTAAAATTTGGTAAAATGCTTCTGCTTTCATTTTATGCACCTTTTTCTCCGTCAATAATCTAGCCTTGGTATCCTGATCATTGCATCTTTTAATTGTTTCGGTCAACTGTAAGCATGTTGAGCAAACATCAGTCCTAGGTGTGCCGAAACCTATGTTGTATTCGGTGTTAAAAATTAACCTAAAATAACTCTCTTTTACTAGAAAGTTTTCCTTCATGTATATTTTCCACATCAATCTGATATTCAATGTGGAGCTGAGATATAAACGAGAGCTGTGTCCTCGGCAATAATGAGATTCAATTGCCTTAAATTTGTTTATAAATTTCATAACTGAATCTCTCTGGGCCCTGTTCATTTCCAATTTTCTATCGCCCCCACGATTCTCCTGGGTGGTAAAGAAGTATTAAAAAAGTTTCTAGTGACAGTGTCAATTCTTCTTCTAGTTATGCATAAAATGTCCATAAAAGCTTTTTTACAAACAGGCAAAATAGTTTTTTGCAGAGTGAGAACGAAAAATTGCGTTTGAAATACTTTTTGAGTATGTCGATCATTTTTTGGTCGTTTACGCTTTATAGGAACAGTTTTACAATATTTCAAAATAAAATTGTCTTGCACTATTTTTTCTTTCGTTTCGTAAAACTTCGAATGGAACTCTTTTATTTCAGTCATAGTAATGGAAGTACACTGAAATGCATTTGTTTTATGTCCACAAGTTGGGTAAACTGGAAGCGTATGTGGACTATACCTAAAAAAAATAGGCATTACCCATAAGTTACGTCGAAGAAAAATAAGGTCAGACGGGATAAAAACCTAATAATGGGGTTAGTGCATATTCAGGTTGTATTGTAAAATATAATATTTTTAATTTTAATATTGATAAGTAGTAGGGATATTAAAAATTGTTCAGAATTATAATGATAATAATTATAATAATTTCCATGTCCAGGTTGACAAATAAAAATAAAAAGGTTTAAAATGCATATTTTTTTTATAACTATTTTCTATACTATAATATAACATTAACCGCATTTTTTTCTGCTGGTTTCTCTTCCATTCAGCTGTATTTCGTATCCTTTTTCTGGTTTTATTGTCAGTTGTAGGAGTAATATTAACTTCCATTATTTTTGTATTAAATTTTAAACAAAATAAACGTCATGCACAAAAAACTATACACATGAACAAAATATAATAATATTATATTATACACGGACAAAAGACACTAAGTGACGTTCGGAACAGCGCACAGTCAACGGAAAACGTAATATTCCGTAATAAAATATTATTGACAATGATCATTAAGATGTCATTATCGATAAGCGAAAACCCGTGCAAACGGTGTACAATGTATTTATAAATCTATTTTTATAGTAAGACTCGTGAAAAATAATATTTGATTGGATATTGTACGTATTGAAACTAAAAGTTATTTTTAAGCATAAATATACACTGGAGAATGACCATTTTGCTCGGCAATAGTGAGATTGTACATTTTGAAACAAACTTGTTCAAGGAGATTGTACTTTTTGAAACTAAATGCAATTTTCAATCTTAAAATACACTGGAGATAGACCCTTTTGCTCAAAAATAGTGAGTTATTCGAATTCAGCGCTGACAATTGAATACGCAATGATATCTATCTCAGTTTTCATAAAACATGGAGAATGTACACTTTGAAACTAGAGTCCTCAAATGCAAAATATAAAAACATAAAAATTAAAGTATATTATACTATATTATATTTTAAAACTAACTTTACTATCTTATTTTCTCTTCTTTTTTTGAAACTCTATAATAATTTCGTCTGTATTTATTTCTTTTAGTAAAGATCTCTCTATGGTTATTAATGCTAAAGCGTTCAAGCGTGGATTTTTCATAGTAGACCTCAATTCGTTCTTCACTCTTTTTAAATTTGAAAAAGCTCTTTCTGCACTACAGTTGGCAACTGGAAGACATAAATACAATCTGTATGCTACTTCCACATTAGGAAAAACTGAATTGAGTTTATTATCATGTATAATATGAAGACATTTTAGTGCTGATGGCATTTTATATTTTCCTTCTTCGTCCTGTTCATCTACCAATTTAGAAAAATGTATCATTTCTTCAGGAAAAATTTCACAATCAAGGTCGTTCGGATATATTTTACCGAGATTTTTTGCCATGTCCGCGATTTCCTTCTCAGTCATTGATTTAAAATAAGTAAGAAAGCCAAACTTTTTATCTAAATCGGTATATTGTTCAATTCTTTTTACCAGGCATATATCTAATTTATCCATTATAAGTATAAATGTTTCTACTCTAAACTTATCCTGTCCAGATAAATTTGTCTCTTCTTCAATTCGAATCATTTCATCTGGAGTTAACCTACGAACAACTTTAATTTTTTTTTCATTATTATACTGTTTAGAAACGAATTTAAAAAGAGATAATGCCATTTTTTCTATATCATCAAAATTGTTTCTTATTGAACCAACATACTCCCGTAAAGATTTTAAAAGCTTAACAGCGACTGATAAATCAAGTGATTTCTCTTGTAATTTAACGCTAGTTTTATCAAATCTTTCTAAAACTCTGTTCCATAGTACTGTCATGAAAGCAATATTTTGTGTTTCGTTTCGTGTATCTTTATTTATTTCCATATTTTCACTTAAATATTTTAAGCGACTTAATATAGTATCATAATTTTCACAAAGTACTTTTGTAGAATGTGGTCTAGCTGACCATTGTGTTTCACTTAGATTCTTCAAAGCTACAGTTCTCCCATCAATACTTTTTAAGTCGTCATAAATTGTTTCCCAGCGATATGTAGAAGCTGAACAAAATGAATATAAATGTTGAACAAACTCAAAAAACATGGATGCTACTGAACAATTTTCAACTGCATTGTTTCCAACTAAATTTAAGGAATGTGCAGTATATGGAATAAAATCCATATACTTGTTAGATTTCACCAAATGCGCTTGTACTCCTTCAAACTTCCCAGACATATTTGAAGCGTTGTCATAAGATTAACCCCTTGCATCCAATATATTCAAATCAAGTTCTTCAAGTTTTTTCAAAATGGCTTGAGCAATATTTTTTCCAGAATGACCAACGGCAGGTTCAAAGCATATGAAGCGTTAATGCACTTCTACAGAATCATTTATCTTGACGTATCGTAAAATAATAGCTAGTTGATCAATATGAGAAGTGTCTCGAGATGAGTCAACTACTATGGAAAAATATTTAGCACTTTTTACTTCTTTAGTTATCATCTTTAAAAGCTTATTTCCCATTATTAAGACACATTCTTCATAGATCGTTGAAGATAAGTAAGATTTTTTACCTCTACCTTTATTTGATTTTTCATTTAAGTGTTTAGCTATAAATGGGTCAAATTTCGATAAGTACTCAAGAGTAGCTTAAAAATTTCCATTTTGTTGATTACCGACATTTTCACTATCACCTCTTAATGCGAGACCTCTTTCACAAAGATATCTTAACGTTTCAACTACTCTACGTAAAACTTCTCGCCAGTAAAATATCTGTTGCTCTGTCAATAATTTATGCTGTGAATCTACTGTCAACGTCTTGGATATACTTGTACGTGATATCCATATTCTAATTGATTCTAAATGAACAACACTTCGTTCGTGTTTACTAATATCTCTTTGTCCATGAGACCAGTCACTATATCCTGAACTAAACATATCCTGACGATTCCCAAAAAGAAAACAATAAAAACAAAATATATTCCCAGTTGATGGAGAATATATTAGCCATTTTCGACTTACAGTTTCTCCGTTTTTTGTTGTGAAATAAAAGAAATTTGGGGAACAAGTTCTAGTTTTATTATCATGTTTTTGTACACGACTTGAAACGATAAAATCAGTATTCAAATTTTGGTTTGGAGTTAATCTACCTCTATGCATCTAGTATTGTACAACTTTATTTTTTTTGTTAGGCCATGTAGCTGGATCGGATAACCAATTATTAATATCAGTTATATGTGCAACAGTAGTGGAAGGCTGTAGAGCTTCTAGAATTAATCGTTATAGTTGGTTCATCAATATTATTTACTAAATTTTCATTTTCTTTAATTTGAACGCATGTTTCAAAATTAGCGTTTGAAGATTCTCCCAAATGTGAATAATTGCCCGAGTTTTGCATAGAATTTATATTCAATTGATCGGATTGTGGATTATGTGCGCAAGATTCATTCATTTCAAAATCAGATTTTGAAAAAGAAGAAGTTAATTTAGGGACCTGTAGAAAATAAACATTTGAAATTATATTATGTCGTCTAAGGGTGTAGATATTATGTTGATTGTTGATATGATATAAAAACAACAATACTATTTTAATTGCTATACTTTTAATATAGAAAATTGCATACATATAATATTATTTAACACTATGGTGATATGATATGCACCGGCGTGCTCGTAAAGAGCGTTTTAATACCACTGAATACTATAGTGATTTCAATGTTCCAATCTAATACCATTGAGTATATATGGTATCTATACTCAATGATAATACTTATTACACAATATAATAATTATCACCAATTTTACATTATAACTAGAATAAATCACAAAAACCGATAACAATTCTACAGCCTACTATAATAGTATAAAATGCGTGGTATGTGTGCGTGTGTGTGTGTCAGAGAGAAGACAGGTCTCGCGTAGTCGCGTTATCCGCGATCGCGTGATCGTTCTATATTTCATTGCGGCGTCAACAAACAACAATAATTATCAATATTATAATATTTCCATTTTCGATCGTAAATATTTGGCGTAGGTACTTACATAGAAACTGTTTTGGGAAGGGCTAATAGCCCGGATTTATAAGCATTAAAAAGTATAAAAAATATGCCATATAATGTGCAGTAAAAATCATTAATATATGCAACAAATATGCATTTATAAAATTTATATTTAAAAATTCAAAGTTATATTAAGTATGAAAAAAATATAAGATAATAAAATATAAATGTATAAATAAGAACACATATAAATAAATATATAATGAATATTACTGTTTAAAAATAAAATATAAAACTCAAAATGTGCTTTTATTCTTGATTGTTAAAATTAATTATTGTTAATATTCAAGTTTTTCTTCGGTAAAACTATGCAGACTATCTGTTAATAAATGCTTGCATATCGAAAATGATCGTTCACAATCAACTGAAGTTATTGGGATGAATGTGAATTTAAAAAAGCTTAAAATCATTAGGTCTTGATATTAGATCTGATTAAATTTTATAATATTTCTTACACATAGGATACATGGGATAATAATATTTTTTTAAATAGCCAATAGCCTTACCTTATTTAGCAATATTTTCACACTTTCTTCTTTCTCTTTTTTAAGCTTTCGCTTAGCGGCTCCACTAGCACATTTTTGAGACATTGTAAGTAATATTATATTGTAATCAGTAATCACTAAATAAGTCAACTGTTAGGATTAAATCGTGAAGACCAAATGATGGTCAACGACAGACGCTCGTATGTTTCTAGCAAAAACAATCTATTTTAACTATAAATATATCAAAACTAAATCTACTAATAACAAAATATTGTCGGAAATAAGATAAGTAACGTAATGATCTAGTTGATGCACCGATTGCAAACAATTATTTCAATCCGATATTATCGCACCGCCCGTATGCGGATGGCATAGTAGGTATATGGCGTAATACAAATAATACAATAAAACTATGAAAATTAAAAAAATATGTAACCAAAATAAAATTTAAACTTAAAATATTATGAACTTGGTTTCAGATAGAATAGTTTCAATATTTTAGGGCCTGGAGCCCGGGCTCCTAGGCTCCGTGCTTAATCCGGCCCTGCAAATAACCGCAGGTCTTTCAAATTCGAAAATTTACGAAACATTTAATAATCCAGAGTAGTTCCCAGGGTAAATATATGAATTAATTTAATTATAAGCACACATAATTAAATAATTTAACATGTTTGTTAACAGTTTTAATTCAACCAGTCCAGCCATTCCCTGAACCGTCAATGAACATAAACGTTTTATAAAACAGTATAATAATTATATAACAGTATAGTAATTGGCAAATGTAATTATTAATAAATAATAACGTTTAATTTTTTTTTGTAATGAATAATAAAATTTAATTTTTTTTTGTAATACATTTATAATTATAATTTTTTCAAGTTAAATGCATATTTTTTGATTTTTCGTACTATTTATAGCGCATATTTTGGAGTTTTTTAGTGCTTATTAAGGAGCTAAAAATTACCATTTTTAGTGCCACAACTTCCGAGCCCTGATTATTACTTACTTAATACTTATCGTAATTTGTAGCTTTATAGTTTATACCTTTATTCACTTTATTAGTATATAAAATAAATGAATAATTTATGATGAATCATTTCTTTAAAATATAAAATGATACGTCTAATCTAGTATCATGACTTTAACCACAGTTATAGTATTTCAAGATAGGCTTCAACCACGGTTGTAGATAAGATTTATCTATAAAAGTGCAGTACTGCAGTGATTTGAGTGATTCGAATTTTGAATGATTCGATTCAAAGACTCACATTTGTAGTGTAGCCATTGAACCGATTCATTTTAAAACACTGAATCAATTCAATCGGTTCATCTAACAGAATCGATTCATTCATGACTTTACCATCCCTAGTCTATAGTCAATGTTGGGTGCTCTGTAGTTAGTCTGTTGTTTAATTCGTTGGTGGTTGTATAAACTTAGCTAGTAAACGTAGTTAACATGGATAAACTAACTTGTGATCAAATTGCTGAAATCATGACTAATGATGAATTAGCCGACGATCTTAGTGATTTTTATAGTAGTTCTGATGAATCAGACTGTGAAGATTTAGCGCAAGAAATTAGGAAACAGTTAATAGCTAAATCGACCAAAAATAACGGACCAAGTACTATTGTTTCCCCAAATTCCGTTAGTGACGTAAGTTTTACACCAAAAAATGTATTGGATAAAATACAAAGTAATGATAACATCGTTGATAATACACTCAGCTTCAGCTATAATGACTTTTCTAATCCCGATGATCCGTATTCGTACTCAAGTTCTCCAGAAATTTCTATTTCGAATGACATAGATTTAAATTCATTCGACATAGAAAATATGGCAGTTGTTTTTGATGATAATTATGTAGTTTATCCACATACATCAATGCCTAATACTAATGATAGCACTACAGTAAATAACAATAGTAACAACTGTTATTTTGATGTTAATTCTGTTCGCCCAAATATTAAACAAAACTTTGTAATTTCGAGCCCAGAACCGACAGTTAGTACTAAAAACCGTAAAATATCCGTTTCTACAAATAAAAATACTCGATTATCTGATGATACACTATTTTCAGGACTTTGGAATTTGAATGAAAATATGTTACCTCAGTATTGCCTAAATAATTTAAATTTTGATAGCTCGCATTTTGGAGTCAATAACGACCTAATTAACAATGCACCATCGGAATCAAATTTAGAATTATAATTTTTCAAACACATTTTTGATGAAGACTTGGTCCAACATATTGTTGATGAGATAAATAAGTTCTACCAAGTAGTAAACAATGCAGTTTTATCAAAACATTCTAAGCTTAGTAAATGGAAAGATACGAATTTAAACGAAATGTATATATTTTTTTCTCTTATGTTATTAATGCCACATATTAAAAAAAATAATATTAAAGATTATTAGTCTACTTCAGTATTACTATCCACACCAATATTTGGGAAAATTATGACTCAAGATAGGTTCCTATTATTATTGAGAGTCCTTCATTTCAATGACAATCTTATCAGATTCCTGGAGATAGATTATTTCAAATCAAAACAATTGTCGAGTCCCTCCGGAAAAAGTTTAGTTCTATATACCAGCCTCACCAAAAAGTGTGTGTTGACGAAAGTATTGTGGAATGGAAAGGCCGACTTCAATTTAAACAATACATTCCATCAAAACGGCATCGCTTTGGCATAAAATTATTTGTTTTATGCGATTGTAAATCGGGGTTTGTTCTAGACTTTCTAATTTACACTGGTGATAACACTCATATAACTATTAATGAAACTTTAAAGCTGTTTGGTTCAGTTATATCAACGTTAATGGAGCCCTACGTAAATAAAGACCACATAATTTATATGGATAACTGGTACTCATCTCTAACATTATTTGAGTATTTGTTGAAAAAAGATACCGGAGCATGTGGTAGGTTAAAAATATAAAAAAGGGCATGCCTAGTTTTTCTAAAAAATTAAATGCTGGCGAATGTGTTTCTGCTATATCAA
Organism: Pentalonia nigronervosa; assembly: GCA_014851325.1. Taxonomy (NCBI): domain Eukaryota; kingdom Metazoa; phylum Arthropoda; class Insecta; order Hemiptera; family Aphididae; genus Pentalonia; species Pentalonia nigronervosa. Next base: position 9,287 of record JACXSJ010003330.1, read on the forward strand.
TAAATCCTAATATGATGTGTTGCAAGTGGAAAGACAAAAGAGATGTACATATGCTATCCACAGTTCATAAACCCATAATGAAAAAAACAAATAAAATAGATAAACATGCGTCTATAAAAAGAAAAAAAACCTTAATGAATAAAGCCAGGAACATTAGTTTAGATAGTGGCTATCAAAATCAAACCCAAACTTTAGTAACGCCAAAAATAATTAATCTTCCTTAAAATTGCAAATTACTAAATACTTGATTAACATGCTAGGCCATGCAAGTCAAAGAGTTTAACCTAAACATTCAACACATTTCTGGAAAAGACAATGTGGAAGGGTAGTAGTGGACACACCAAATATACGAAACGACTTGGTGAGGACATGAACGCGGCAACAACTATCATTACAATATACAAATTAGTATTGGAAGAATACACACCAAAATTAAAGTCTAAGCTAAAAAAACATTACATCGTTAAAATTGACAGATGATCGTTTAGCAAAGAACAATAACTAGAGAGTAAAGGGATCAATGCTAAGTCAATCATCCTACCGAAGAGAGTAACTTTAGAACATCCAAAATGTAAAACACTATTTTCTACTTGTAATCAAACTGGAATACACGAAGCAGAATTAATCAACAATGAACGCTCTCGGTTCATGGGACCCTGGAAATGATCCATTTATGCGCTCACTTTGCAGCAGGCAATACGGGGCCCTCGTGCGAAAGCTGTGTGTCAGTGATGTCATAAGCCATAGCCGTGACATATACATTTTCCACAAAACGGGCGCCCAGCAGCGGCCCATCTGAAGGAAGACCCCGGAATACTGTGATTTATTTACTTTTTTTTATATATTTACTTTGTTTTTTATATCTTTTACCTTTTATACACGTGATATTATTATCTCCCCCTTAAATTGTGTAAAACTCCCCATATTCTGTATTTTTTGAATTTTTTAAAGCATTAATAAACGAACAAATCTGTTCTTATCAACTTAACTTGCAAAAGACTCTAGTAGGAACGGGTATTCTTCCATGAGGCGCCCGGTGAGATTTCTCCCGGTCTTGCGGCGGGTGTCGGCGTCGAGGTTTCAGTGAGCTGCTCCTCGCCTTGTCGTTCGGCGTGCACGCATGGTCCGCTGGTGTTAGGACCGAACGGCGGCACCGAGGAACACTGTAATCCGGCTTAACCCGGTTCGCCTTTTACCACGAACACACAAAAACTGCCCCCCGCGTATGCATCGGTGCGGGTTGTGTGGCATTAGGCGGGTTGAAGCCCGGACGCGCATCATTTGTTAAACTTGAAATGGTGCATGAGGTCTGTTAATTTTTTTGGATCTTGTGAATGGTCTCTTGAAATCGGATCTTGTGAATTGGTATATATTATTGTATATATGTTCATATTGTGAATTTTCTTTCATCTTCATCTCACGCCCACCCGCCACCCACAAAAGGCGAAACGCCTTTCTGAGCAACGATAAAAACAAACGCAGATCAACGGAGGCTTGCCTCCGCTGCAGAGGCCTAACGGCTTCACACAACCGAGAAAAGTAACCCCCGGAACGATCATGGCCGACCACACCGGCAGCAACCAAGTAACCGGCCGTTGACGCGACCAGACCCCGTGCCACCACCGGACGACCGACGACCTGCCGATCGACGGCAGCCCACGTTTGCGGAAGGAAGGATGACGGTATGGTTCCCACTGCCCACGACCGTAGAGTGCCCGGACGCCCAGTGCTCGGCGAAGTTCAGAGTCAAAGTGTGGACGAGCGCCAAGCAGTCTATCGTCAGGCATCACCGCGACCTCCACGAGGACGTCGAGGAAACCGTAGTACGATGCGTCGGCTGCGAAACGGTACTGGGAACCCGACCCGGATCCCATAAATACAGAGTCCCGATCCGCGACGCCGAGGACAACGTCAGCCGGTACGCGTGCACGAGGGAAGGCTGCGGAGAGACGTACCCCAGCAAACAAGGTCTGACCAACCACATGCGCAACCACCGCGCACGCGACGCGATCGTGACGACAGCTGTCTTGCTACCGGTTCCCGCGACCCAACAGCGCCGAGGAGACGCCCACGGCCCACAGCCAGCACGAGGGAGAGACGCCCGAATCCCGGCGGCCGCGGAAGCGACGGAGGACGTGCCACGGATACCGGAAGGTATCAGACCGCCGGACATAGGCGGCACGTTATAATACTATTATTAATAATAACATATTGATGTATATTGTGTATTTTGTATAATATTACTATTCAAATTTTAATGTAAATAGAAAAAAGTGTAATATGGGAAAAATGATCAAGTGCTTATTATGCCACTTAGTTATTTTTTACCCATTTTGAAAGTTGAACTTTTTAAATTAAAACTTAGAGCAAAATAAATTTAAAAATGATTTAACATAATATTAATTGTATACATCATCACGGTTTATATGATATCAAGTTTGAAAAACATGGATAAAAATTGAAATTTTCATAGCATATCTAATCTAAAATTGATTATAACAGAAAACTATAAAATTACACTTGGTCAGTTTTTGCATGACGACGACGACGATATATGCCTACTTAAATATAGTATAGTAACTTTATAGTAGTAATAGCTCCGTCACTAAAAAAAAATACATTAATAATATATATCCATCACCTTAAATTTATTCGTTATTGTCAATATTTATCATATTTTATATTGCTAAATATAAATATTTTATTTATTTTTTTAGAATCAAGTAGCAGTAGAAAAGGCTTCAAAAGGTAAGTTTTCTTTAGACTTATCATCAAGGTTATACAATAAATGAACATTTGAATAGAAAAAAGAAATTATCTAAAGATGTCTTTACTGAAAAAGAAAAATATTAGTCCCAGCCATCTAAAAGAAAATAAATACCTGAAAAAAAGTTCAAGTAATTAAATTATATAATAAACAATCTAATATAATATAAATAAACATTTGTATGAAGTTATTTTAAGTCTATTTATTATTGATGATTTATTTTATCTATGATTTGACAAGTATATAGCACTATCGGTGTTCAAAAATATTTTTGGTTATTATAGTCTTCTGAGTACTTACTGATTAACTGATTTATAAAACCTATTTAATCTATAATCAATATAATATTATTTAAAGTAGCGGTCCTCGACCTTTATACATTGGCGACCTAAGATATTTACCGTATGTTTTACGCTGCCTTTTTAAAAATAATAGGTACTAAATGAGGGAGGACCCATCCTCTTCCACCCCATACATTTTTTTCAATTACCATAACTTAAAGAAACTATTACTTTTCATTTATTTTTATTTATTTATTTTAACTCATATTACCTACTAAAATTAATAAGTCATAATACCTATTAATTACATTTTATTATTTTATTACATATCATCAATATCATTTTTGGCGATCCATTCAAAATTATTCGCGACAACATGGTTGAGAAACGCTGTTTTTAATGACTATTTGTGTTTATACTAATGCAATACAAACGTTTCAAATTATGGTATAACTATAGTTAAGAGGTCAAAATGATTTAAAAAAAATAGGTTTATCCAAATTTGGTATTGAAAACACCTGTTTCCATTTAAAAAGTGTAATTTCGAATGCGTATGCGTATACTGAAAGAACTAACAATTTGAAAATCATTAAAAAATGTGTATTTATGTATTCCTTATCATCTCCCGATAATATCATATCCGAGGTCACTGGACTGAAATATTTCATGTTACCTTTAAAAGGAAATACATGGTTTACTCGTTTTAATTTGACGAGATCGGTAACACCTTAGTATAACCATAGTTTTATGTACACAATGTTTATATAATATGTATATTGTATATAGTTTTAGATAAAATCTCAAATAAATATCTATCCTATAATGTTAAAAAACAATAAATTTTTATCTATGTTGATATTTTTTTAGATTAGTTGTTAGATAATATTCAGTATTTATAATTACATTTTTATGTTATATATATATATATATATATATATATGACTTGTTAATTACGACTTATGAGTTTATGACTACATAATTAATCAAGTAATGTTTTCAGTTCTGAAAATTAATATTGTCATTGACAAATGCTTTTGTTTATGACGTAGTATATTATTCAACTATCATGTATACAATAACATTATATTAACCGATTGGTATAACCAGTAGATTTAATTAAAATTTATTTTGGAAATACGAAATATTGAAAAATGTGTGAACTTTTAATACTTCTGTTAGGTAGTCAATTCCACATTAAAATATATGTGGATTAGTAAAGACGAATAATTCTGATTTATCACGTGCTTATCAAAAAATAAAAAAATGTACTTCATTAAAAGTAAATCCAACTTGTTTATGAAAAAAAAATGTAAATCCGCTGTGACTTTGATTTAGAAAGGACGATGGCACAAGGACGTGTCCAATATATTACGAACTGGTAGTCATAACATAAAATATTATGTTATGTTATTCATACAGTAGGTACCTATAAAGTATATAGTATATATTATTGCGTGTGCGTACAAATGGGAAAACAATAAATAAAGCTAAAAATACGAGCAAACATATACATTGATTCATCAATTCAATTTCTTAGATAGGCTGTAGTGAATTATTAGTCCTGTATATCGAGTGTATTTTCTGGTTTGCTGAACAAAGGAATATTATATCAATCGAAAGCAAGAGGGGACATATGATTATTATTTTTATCTCTTTTATTATTTTTATTATTTCATAATAAAGTGCTCCCTAAAAACATTTATTACATTAGTCATCATTTTAAACATTTTTATTATTTCTTTTAGTCGTTTTCTTAGGTTTTTTCTTTTAAAAATGTTTTCGATTTATAGCCAATTTTTATTTTCACATAATATATAATATATTATACATATTTATACTTGTATATATTACGTCGGTTAATAAGTAATAATATTAATTGCACTTATATGGACCTCTACAACTGACGAATTAATATCAAATAATAATCACTCTATTTTTAAAATTGAAAATTAGTAGTTTTAATACTCATTTTAATGAACTTACTGGTTTATAATTGAGCTGACTAAATTTTTTTATTATTTATTCAATGAATATTATTATTTTATTTTTTCGATTTTTATTACTACTGTATTTACTCAAAATAAAATCAATTATTACAGTTGTTATAAATCAATCGTGGAGCTCACGATATCAACATCTTTTTTTCCTAAATATAGTAAATTTTTTAACGAAACTGGTAATTCAATCATTGAGATAAAAATTTTTAAATTTTAACCAGTATAAGTAAAACAAAAAAAACATTTATACAATTTAAATCTATGACGTTCTGAACACAAATATAATAATCAATAATTGATAAATTGGTGCCAGTCTTGTGATTTTTATATATTATACTATTAAACATAAATTAATACAGTTATTATATGACTTCCCATCAGACAAAATCTAAATAGTTGATCAAAAAAAACTATTGTTTTTACATTTATTTACCAATATATTTGATTGAGATTAAATAGTAAATATATTATATATAGAGTATTGACTATTGGCAACATGTAGTTATTGCACATTAATATTGACATAAGTACCATATACTTATGCTTAGTAATCATTAATCAGTAAAAAATACGTATTTATCAGTATATTAGATTCTGAACAGAGCGAAAATAAGTGTTTTTTTTTTGTGTCTGTCATCATCTCTTGGGGAAGTAAAAATGTTTCCCCATAAGTTTGCCTATCTTTCACAAAAAAAAGTTTACTAGAAAGTCGAACTAATTTTTTATGAGTATTTGAACGTACACATTCGATATTCACCTGTAAAATAACAATTTCTCATAAATCAGTTTCTTAGTTTGTTGTAATTCAAAAACGAATAAAATCGAATCACTTGTATTGCCCATCAACGTGACCATAGATACACAAAAAAAAAAATCACTTAACACATTACTGTAAAATCAATACATTCATCGCTTAGAATCTAAAACTAATAAAAATAAAAAATATCTTATAGCTAAAAAATAGTCAAAATATTTTGAAAATTTTAGTGTTTAAAATATAACTACAATTAGTTAGGTATACAAAAAAAAAATCTTTTTATTATGTATAAAAAATGCTTACATAAACATTTGGTGAAAATTATATACTATATTATTATGTACTTACGGTTATTAATTTTGGAATTATACAAAAGCAATTTTGTAAAAAAGTGGTTTTGCTTGAAATAGATTTTGTAACATAAAATAAAATAAACCCGATGATTCAAATATTACTATGAATAAGGAAGAACCAAATGAAAATAATATGTCATGTTACATTTTTAATGGGAAATATTTTAAAATTATAATAAATAATAACGATAGCAATAAAAAATTGTTTAGACAATACCAATTATGTTAAAAAATAATTCAAGGTCAAAAAGGTTTAACAGGAAATTTTCTTAGCCACATTAAGGTATGTATCTACGAGTATAAATAAATAAAATTAGATTAATAATTTAATGATTTAATATTCTTTCATTATTGATTACTATTATTTTACAATTTGTTTGATTAAATATAGTTGGTAATTTAATGTTGAGTACATAATGCATTTCAACCTAGTATTAAATATGCATTAATGTAGAGCTTTAATCTAAAGTTTATATTCATAACTTATGCAGTCATTGCTTATACTGTTATAAAAAATATATTATTTTTAGTTTAAAGTTTAAACACGCTATAAATACTTTCCAAAATTAAAAACAGTAAAAACTTATTTCAAAAGACAAGACAACATAGTGAATGTACAGTGATTGTTAACAGTAAAAAAACGTAATTACCATTCTTGGAATCCAATATTACAAAACAACAAGTAAGTTTATTCAATTATATTAGCTTATATTATTTTTATTCATTACAACAGTCAATCTTATATAAAATATATAATACATAGCCATATAGAATTGTTAGTATTGTACTATTGTCAATAGGCTTAGTATTATGAATATAATCGTTGTTAGAAAATTATTTTTTACAATTTGAATATCATATACATATGGTACCTATTGGTATTAGTATAATAGCTTAGTGATATTAATGTATGTTTAACTATTTAAATAATAATGCTTATGAATATGATTGAAGCAGTGGCGGCTCGTCAGGGGAGTCTTTGAGACGGCGACTCCTCATAAAAAAAAAGTAATAACGCATTAAAAAAGTTTGAAGAAAATTATATTATAATTTAATATTTTTGTTCATTTTAAAAATAATTATTATGATTTTCGATATTAATATTGATAGTATATTTTGTATTCTATTTTTACATTAATAATGAGTCATTCAATAATAATACGGGCGAAAAATATCAATAACGATAACGGTCGCTAGTTCGGGAGTCTCAATTGTATATACAAATTTCATATGAATTACAAGGCGGAGGATGGGGGTAGATTCTATATATGCTATTCAGTACATTGAGACTAGACTCATTCAGAGTTTCTGCTGTTCGCATCGCGGTCGTCACGTATTCACGTATTTTTCTGTAAACACGAAAACCTGCATCGTGTCGTGCATCCGTATTAGACCATTTAATTTAGCTATTCGACATTGTATCGCCGCGTGTAGTAATGATATTATTATTTATTATTGGTATTATACACAAGTCAAAAATTTTATTATAATATAATAAATTAAATTATAAATATATATATTTATTATATTTTCTACTATGGAAATACAGAAAAAAAAAAACAGATATACTAGACTTTTTGGGGGTTTTTTTTTTGTCATTTTTGTATTAAACTTTTTTTTATTAAATTTTCAGTCTCTCCAATGAATTTACTTGCGAGCCGCCACTGGATTGGAGTAGTATTTGTATGAGATGTAAGAAATATTTTTTTTTAAATATTAGTATTTATTAATTAAGTAGATTGAATGACTATTCAATATTTTATTGTTATTTATTAATTTATTTTAAGCTGCGGCGCCGGTAGAAGTGATTTGCGATGCGATCGTTTCCGCGATTATAAACGTGATTTAGCTATTTAGCGGTTTCGGTCGGGACACTTGGATGTTTGTCGATCGCATATATTTATTTCAATTCAATGTTATCGAGAATGAACGTGCGCGAAAAATGTTATTTGCTGAAAGTGTAGTCTTCATTAATATAAAAGCTAATTTGTTTAAGGATCGTTTATAGGTTTATGAAACTAATCAACATAGATTATTTGAAAGAGAATTTCATACACTTTTCAATATGTTAAAGAATTATTCCAGACAAACTTTTTAAATATTGCCATATGAGTGAAAAACCCTTTTTTAGAATTTTGGAAGCCATAAGAAATACGATTGAAAAGGAAGATACTAACTCTCGAAAAACGATACCGGCGCACAATGGGCTGGAAATTCGAAAATAGCTGGACAAAAATAATATATGTAACATAATTTTGTTTTATATAATATTGAACATTGGTTATAAGTCATTTTAAATATACATTAAATAAATTTAACATGGTAATATTTAACATTTAATACACTATTTTATTCAGATTCTGAGTCAGGAATAACAATGGTTTTTTCGATAGGTTTTTAATTTGAACTAGTTAAAAGATTAAACACTTCTGGGGATATTGGTACCATTTTTTTGGAAGGATGTGGCCGTATTAATGATATAACCGAATCAGAAATAACGATTAAACGATGAAGATCTATATTTCTATCAATCGACTGATTTTCCTAGTAAAATGTTCTCAAAAATATTTGTAATGCTTATTTTTTCTTAAAAATCCAAATAATTCTCTACGCATAACAATTGACAAAAATGATATTTATTTTAATAAAAACAACGAAAAGCAAACAAAATATACATAAAATGAAATGTTATGAATTGTATAAAAATTTAATTTAGCATTTATAGAGGTCAGTTTTGACTATTTTTTTAAAACTACCATTCAAGTTAAAATATTTAAACTAAACATAAGATTATGTATTGATTATTTATTATACTATCAAATGGGTGGTTAAAATTATTAATATGAAACAGAAACTCTGATATATATATATATATATATATATATATATATATATATATATATATATTAGTAACCTCCATCATAAATAAAATATAAAACCGAAAATTTAATGAATATTACCATTTAAATTCTCAAGAACAAATGAGGCAAAATATTGTATGACTGATCATTTATTATTTTATTGCAGATTATAAATTTCAATTTGAAGCGTATATATATATATTTATATATCATTATATGTCAAATACTGCAGATAATTTTTGTATAATATTGACAATAACATTCTTATAAACGAATAATATCTATTTCAAAATAATTTTAAGATAAGTAAAAATTATATTTCTGTCAATCTATTTTCGAATTCCTCTCACTGTGCGACGGAAGAACAATTTTTCCTTTCATTGAGGTAAAAAATATTTTTGTTGTCTATTACTTTATTTTGATATAGTATATTACTATAGATAATTGAGAAAACTACTAAATTATAAAATTTTCTAGGGCTTGAAATATTGAATCAGTATTTATTTAGTGCATTACCTATCTTTACCGTAACTAAATAAATAGTATCAAAATGAAAATTGTGTAACTTATTAACCTTTTTTATATAAAACTTATGTAAACATAATATGCAATTTAAAAAAAAAATATTATATTATTACTGATTTGAGTAGTATACATTATCTCCTTCTTGACATTGCTACTATTGTGAATTTTCGTGCTACTGATCGAGTTCTGTAGGAAGCCATGGTTATCAATGTGTATTATCTTCAGTGGAAAGTGATGATTGCGTTGATGCTTTAGGTGTAGTGTCTTTATAAGTTGGTTCGATTATCATAATTTCGTTGTATAAAACTTCCTGCATTTTAATCATCGTTCTTATTTTTCGTGCTCTTGGTAGAGATTTTAAATCCGGCAGCAGGCTTTTTAAAAACATTATGTCTTCATTGTTTGTATCTTCATTTTCCAATAATTTAATTTTTTTTATCTCCAAATCTAATAATTCTTGTTTAAAATCTCTGTTTGATACCTTAAGTTTTTTTTGTGCATTATTATTGGTTGGGTTTTATTTCTGGTTCTGTTTCTATACAATCTTAGCTAAAAAAAAATTTCATGCTCCCTTGATTCAGAATATTCTAATTTTATTTTGCATTTTTAGGAATTTTTGTTATAGATGAATTTTTTGTTTTTTTAATGCCATTTTTTAATATTTTTATGTCATTTTTTCATATTTTAGGTCATTTTTTTGTATTTTTCTTTTTACAATGTGGGGCATTTTTCTCAAATTTTAGATTTTAAAAAAAATTTGTGTAATATTCAAATAAAAGGTTTTTATTATTATTGTGGGGTTTTATTGTGATTAAATTTATCACATACCGATAAAATTTATCGTTTGAGTGTTATACATTTATAAAACAAGTGCTCTTTTAGACATACGCTGGTCATACACCCTTATCGAGTATTATATTTATAAATTGTATGGAATAATAAATCTGATAAACAAGATTAAATTGACATGGATGTATTGATTGATGTATTAATAATTGCAGTAAAAGGAACTATTGTCAGTAGTGATTCGGCATTCATGTTCCCCATTTAATCGATATTTTTAAAATTTTATATTTTAACAATATAAAAATGTCGAAAGCAATATTATCTGTAAGCAGCCGCTTACGTAGATATGTAAGTGAATACGGAAACAATATTTTAACATATTTTAATTTTACAGTGTAACAGTGCAATATATGAATATCAATAAGAATATTTTTAGTATAATTTTTTTTATTTTTATTTTACTCTTTAATAATTTTATATAATGCTTAAAATTTAAATGTATACTATTATCTATTAATATTATAATTCATATTTTAAATTACTCTGACACCCATTATCACACCCATATCTCTAATAAAAGTATTATTTTTAAATAACATTTTTTCATTTATTTAAATAGATTTTTTTTTATAATTTTTTTAATTCAGTTTTTGGAGTTTTTACGGCATTTTAGCATTTTTTTTTTAGAGCATTTTTGTGTGTTTTCTTAGGTCATCAACATCCTAACACTAATTATAAACTTCTAATTTCCAAAACACAAATTAATTAATTTTATTAATTAATAAAAAAACATTGATATTTTCTTGTTAAAATATAAAATAATATCGATTGATGTGTATTTCTTTTTTTTATCTTTGAACAATTTATTTTATGATAATTTTTAGTTACTGAAATATTAACAAAGGCAGCATTAAAAAAAAAAAAAATGAAACATACGTCTAATTTATTATACTATATTAATATATATTTCATGTGTGTAAGTGCTCGTGTGTATGTAATTATATGTGAGTGTGTGTTTCTTAATCACTGCTGTAGATAAAAGTCTAGACAATATTAAAATATTATATACAGCCGTGGTCTTAATTCAGAGTTATTTTTAATGTTTATTTCTTTGGGCAATAGCATTGATGACTAGATCATAGATGTATAGTATAGCAGTTTTATCGTTGTGTATCGCGATGTCAAAACTTAATACGTAAAGTTTATGTGTGATATTAATCGTTAAAAAAAAAATAATCAAGTCGAAAATTTAAAAAAAAAGTAATTGGACAGTCTATAGAACCGATCAAATCATATCGTTTAATTGATGTATCCTGGTATAATTCTAAATATTTAATTTTCTTTAAATATTTAATTGGATTTATAAAGTAATTATTGGTAGATGAGTACTATTTTAATTAACTTACCTTTAAATCATTTAAAATATTTGACTAAGATCATTGGATCATAATCCTATTTTTGTAGTTTTTGTGTCTTGGGTTCTAGATATGTACCTGGAGAAACACAGAGGATACGATTTGTTTTCTTAGAACCGTTACTGATGACATTTTGTCAGCAATTAATCACAGAAAATCAAACTATTTTGATATTGAAGTGTTTCCTGCGTATGCCACCAAAAAAATAAAATGTAATACGCGCTATATACAGTTATTCTAATCTATTTTTTACAGTTTTGTTAACATCGCTAAAACACTTAAAACGCTATCGTAAACGCAAAAATGCAAATCGCTCTTAGTGAGACCGCAGCTTTAAAGTATTTTATTTTCAACAAAGGTTAAATAACATCTGTGGTTGATTATATAATGCAAAACCCACGTGTTTCTAAGAAAACATTTCAAATTTTAAACGAGAAAGTGACATAGGGAGGTTACGGGAAGACTTAAAATCAAACTAAACTTTGTAATTCTGATATAAAAGAAAAAAATATTAATTCGCAGAAAGAGGTAAAATGAAAAATACATTTTAAAACATTAATAAAATATTTAAGTACGTTACATGGCATCTTATAAATAATAAATATTTAATAAAATAAATAAATACTATATTGATTGATTTAATTTACGAAAATCATGTTATTCGTCGGCCAGTAAAGTAGATATTAAAAATGTTTAACAATATTGACTCTAGTAGTTTTTCAAGTAATTTGGGTATAGTATTAAGTTTAGAGGTAAATTTTTCAAATAGGTGTAACACAATTAGTTTTCCATGCTTTTTGGAAAATACTAGAGTTGAATGATCAATTTAACAGTTCAAAAATCGTAAATAAACATATAAAAATTCATAAAACTATTAGGTATCATTTAAAGACATAATTGTTCTTAAAGTTACTAAGATATCTGATAGTTTATACAAAAAATAAAGTAAAATTAATTTTTAAATTATTATGTATGATTTTATAATTGAAGGGCGATAATCCAAAACGTGGTATTGCCAAAAATTTGAAAATCGAGATAAACATCGTTTTTTATGTAAAAGGAGAAATTCAATTCCGGTGTAAAATTCATTTTAAGTCGATTATTTCTATGACAAACATCAATTTAAAAATCATCATTTAATTCAAAACGTGTTATTGCCTCTATTTGTATCAAGTCAAAACATGCCATGTTCAATCTAAAACGCAGTATTGCCCGTGTTTTTTTATCTTTAATTTAAATTCTCATTTATTCAACTATTTAAATATATTTGATATTATTTAATCTAAACTGAATTTAAATATTTAGAGCCTAGATATTATATAGTTTTATCAATTTTTCATTTGTATAAAAATAATTTAGCTTATCATAAAATGTACCGGCTGTAAAAACACTATACCAGATAATTGCTCTATCCCAACAAAAATTATACTGAAAAATACAGATTTAAATACTGCCAACTTTTATCAATAATAATAAAAAAAAAAAACCAATAATTTTAATTCGAAAAGAGTCAGAATATATTGAACATTTTATGGTGTATTTAAAATGCTAATATAAACATACTGTGAAAATTGCATGTATCTAGGATTATTATTTTTTGTGTAACACAAGACAACAAAATTGGTGTTTTGCTTACAAATTCCCATTTTTTCTTAATTTTTTTATTGTTTTTCCTGACGATTTTGAAAACTATTGGCAATTTTTTACTGTTGACCCCCCTTCAAAGTGCCAACAAGTTTCATTTTCTTATCAGAAAAGTTGCTAATGAAGAAAATCGAAACATTTTTAGTTTTTTTCTGCTCAAAAATGTAATGACAAATAATGAAAACAGCACATCATTGTAAAGTCAAGACTACAAAATCGAGCAACAGATGAAAAATCTAGAGACAGCATTTCTGCAAAAACTGATGAATGTAATTTATTTACTTGTGATTTTATGGCGGTACAGTCACGTCCACATTTACAAGCAAGTTATGAAGCTGGAAATTCATAATTATACAGTTTACAATTTGAGTAGGTACCTCATGAAACATTAATTACTGGTTTGATGAGAGTCAAACTGAAATAGTAGCATCTCTGTTTACTTCGTGTTTGATTGATGTTATCGAAGAAACTTTAAGGAAAAGCTTATAAAAAAAGACATAATTTGTTTGGATTGAGAGGGTTTGTCGGATTATTGAAGATTTAACTGAAAAAATAAAAAACCTACAAAAATTAATGCAAAAATTGCATTATATGTATATTTATAATTTAATAGATATGTATAGATATGTATAGATATATTAGTATGTATGTTTTAGTGGATGAATTCATTGATTTTTTTTTGTTTTTTACTCAATGTATGTAGTGTTAATAAAAACAAATTTATAAATAACACTTATCGTGATGAAAAAAATGAAGGGAAAATAAAGTGTCGGATTACTGAGGTTGTCGGTCTAACGAGATCCTACTGTATGTAAAAACTAAATTATTATAGTAATCAAATTCATTATTAGAATATAATAAATTGTATATTATATTATTCAATCAACAGTAATAATAAAATATTTAGAGGTCCGTTGGCCCAGACGATACAGGCAGCATTATCTGTCGTCGTCGTTTTCAACTTTTCAACAAGCTCGCCAAAAAGATTCTCGTCGGATGACCGCTCACTTTTGTCACTAGATGACGCTATCATTTATGATTTTTGTTTTAAAATTTATAATGGACTGACGTGACATATCACCAGTGTTTTCAGTACCAAAAGACACATGCACGTTCAGATTCAAAATCAATCGTTCTTAAAAAGCATCTCTAATAAGCGTTTTGATGTTTATTTTTTGATTTATACGTTGCGATAAAAATTAATACATTTTTATATTTACTAAAATTTAAAGTATCAACAATTTACAATCGAGATTACTCTGTAGACTTTATAGTGATTCCTAACCTAGCGTGACTATATAAAATTTTAAATTTAATTTTATGATCATTAAAAACAATGTAATAATTTTAACCCGGCGTTAGTCGCGCTATGGTCAAAATGACCGCACTTTTTTTACATACTTAATAAAACATTTATATTTTATATTTCAACCATTGATACTCATTATATCTTTCAATAACGATATTAAAAATAATATAATAATTTTCTAAGTACATTTATTTTCGTATATATAGATTAAACTAAGATAAAAGTGAGATATCATAAATTGCATTCATTTCGACCAAATCGCGACTAATGATGTTATTATCTTTATTATTACAATTAACATTGCCGGTTAGGTTATTATTACAACTAACATTGCCAGACTGATTATAAAGGTAGATATAATTTTTGGGTTTTTATTTATCTTATCAAAAATATCAGTTTAGTTCATACACAGACATATGGTTTATATTTTTCTTTTATGAGTTGAATGTGATACACGCTACATGTGATTTTCTAGTGCGTATTACATATTTTTTTACATACTCAAAATATTTGTAATTTTTTATTGATTGTAATATGGATCAACAATTTATAATTGATAATTTAGACGAGGAAATATTATCAGATAATGATTTTAGTAGCAGTGACTTAGATTCTGATATTGTCGTGGAAAGTGAACATGATACATGTACCGAGAAGTCTGGATTATCGTCTGATGAAAATGAATCTAATGATCAAAATTATTTAGGAAAGGATGAGACTAAGTGGAAAGCACAACCGCCGCCTTCAAATAGTAGAAATAATTAGGTCACATAATTTGGTAACTCCTAACCTAACCTGATTCTTGGCAGTTATTTTTTCCTGATGAAGTAATATCAGAAATAGTCAATTTTACAAACATAAAAATTCAAAAAATAAAAGAACATTTTGCACGAGTTAGTGGTGTTAAAGATACCGATATTATAGAGATGAAAGCAATAATAGGTTTATTATATTTATCTGTTTTTTTACGATCGTCCCATCAAAATTGAAGGGCTCCGTGCAACAACGAGACAAGTCCACTTTTTAAAATTGTTCAGGAGAGACATTTTATTTCACCAAAACTTTAATAATTTATATTTTTATTTGTAAATACGACATTATTATTTTTAATGACATATAAATAGTTGGGTTAAGTTAAATTGCTTTTTAAATACATTTTTGATCTTTTAAAATAGCTTGGAAGTATGAAACATATGGACTTACCTGGTTTTTTGCTCATTAATTGTAAACATTTTTTCGAAAATTTATTGTGTTTTTTATTTTACTGTAAACAAATTTACTTATTTATTATAAACTATAGTAAAAACGCTTTATTGACACTTTTATAAATAATTATAATACTAATCAATAAAATAATCAAATAAAATGTTGATAAAATTAGTATTGAAATATAACATATGGACTTATCTGGTTATTGCTCATAAGCATGTTATGTAATAACATCATATGCTATAAGGTTTTTCAAAAACTAAATAATAATTTATTTTTTTCTAAGTTTAAGCATCAACTAATGTACCTATAATCTATATATTCATCAAGTATTTTTTGAAATATTGTATTACATGTTTTATTAGTTATATTTTATTAAGTACATATATCTTTTTAATTTACTTTAAGAAGAGTATTAAATAATAACAAACACTTTTTTAATAATATTTATATTACTATTTTAACAAAAAATAAAAAATAAAATAGAAATCACCTTGAAACATTAATCTTAAAAATCAAAATCAATAACATAATAAATTTAACAAT
>JACXSJ010003331.1:0-25740 GCA_014851325.1 Pentalonia nigronervosa
ATTCGAGTCATCTGCATGAATTATTTACTAAAGAAATAAATATCAGGAAAACAAAAGATTCTAAAATGGCCTATTACTGTATTGCATAAAATCTTGTAAACTATTTACTAAATCATCTTTGTATTTTGTAATTTTAAAAATAGACATTATTTTTACGGAGTGTTTAAATATGTAGCTTGACTTATTTCATTAATTATTTTATTTAACCTGAACTTTTAGGCAAAAAAAACTTTTGGCAACTTAAAGCTCTAGTTTATCTGGATTAATTAGATTTTTTTTTATATTTAAATTAAATGTGTTTATTAAATAATTCATTATAATTTTTTTAGATAATGGCAAAAACATTATCTTGTAAAATCGGACCATCTATATTAAACGCCGATTTATCTCAGTTGTATAATGAATCTCAAAAGTTGATAAATAGTGGAGCAGATTATTTACACTTGGATGTTATGGATGGTACTTTTGTACCCAATCTCACTTTTGGACATCCAGTTGTGAAATGTCTAAGAACTAAGTTACCCAACACTGTGTTTGAAACACACATGATGGTTCAAAATCCAATTCAAGTAAAATTTATAGAATTAAAATACTTGTATAAATATATATAAGTTTTTTGTATAAAATACCATATATTCATGTTTTTAATTTATTTATTAGTGGATTTCTGCTATGGCTGATGCTAATGTAGATCAATATACATTTCACATTGAGCCATGTGATGATGTTCCTTTAGTATGTCGTAAAGTCAAAGAAGCTGGAATGAAAGTAGGCTTAGCAATAAAACCTGGCACTCCGGTTACACGTGTTGAAGAATATATAGATATGGCTGATATGATTTTAGTGATGACGGTTGAACCTGGATTTGGTGGTCAGAAATTTATGACAGACATGATGCCAAAAATAGAAATATTAAGAGAAAAATATCCCACAATGGACATTGAAGTTGATGGAGGTATTGGTCCAAATAACATTGATGTTTGTGCAAAGGTAAAAAAGTATACTACACAATTAAATACATTTTTTACTAAATATTCTTAAGATATTGAATTTTATATTAGTAATAACCCATTATGAATAGATATACTCATATAGTTTGATTTAGGAATATTGCTAAATATGTGACTTGCTGCTATGGGAATTTTTAGGTTTAGTATGTGGCTTAATAAGAATACTGTGCTCTACCAACTGTGATATAAAAAAATATAAAAATACATACAATCTGGTTGATGGAAAACACATGACTGCAAAGTGTAATTGGATATATTAGTTTATCTCATCTTTCACTTCAATGGATATAATCGTTAGATTGTTACAATTGTATGTTTACACCTAAAAAAGCAAAATCGATTTTTTCAAAAACTGGTTGTAAAACTAACCGTTTTTCTTATATTTTTTGTTTTTTTTTTCAAATTTTTTAAAAAGTACTGGGAATTTACTATTTTTACCTTTCAAAAGTACCACTCTCAATGTTGACAATTAAATTATTATTACAACTTCTTATTCTGTATACAAACACTAAAAAAAGAAAAAATATGTATCATTGTAAAATCAATACATTCATCGCTCTACTCAGAATTTAAAATGAAATATAAATATGGCTGACTTAACTTTCATTGTATATCACTAGTCTTTAATTTATATTAGATATTACCATAGTGTGTGATGTTTTAAACGAGTTATCTTATTTATCAAATCTATAACAAAGTCAATTAATGATAATAATAGATGCAAAATATAAATTTATATAATAGAATTATAAACAAAATATGAAAATTACATGGAAATTGCTAAATAGACTAATAATTATAAAATCATTTGTATTAATGCAAAACAGTTTTTAACTAGCATTATAAACAATTTAAATGTATATCTGTTTGAAAACAATGAAGATTTAAATATTATTAACAATATTAAAATCATGTTTAAGTCTATTGCCTAAAAGTAGTCCCAACAGGTATGTTGAAGATTCTATGAAACGTTTATATGTTAGTTTTCAGTCTTCAATATAAATCATATGATAAATGATTTCAAAATTATGACAATATTCTGATGAATAAAAATTTAACAAAACTAAATAATTTAATGAATATAATATTTCAGTGTTCAATTGTAGAATGTGGCACAGGATTTAGTCTAAATATTATTTGTAAAGATTATAAGTATTTTTAATTTAAGCAAAAAATATGCACACAATTATTTTGTATTTTGCTAAAGGGTTTGAAAACTTATTTAAAACTTATTTAATGTATATAAATAAATAAATATTAATGAAGCACATAACACAAAAAAATGATTTCTTAAAATCATTAATAAATATTAAATTATTGTAGTTAAAATTATTAAAAATAATTTAGTTAAAGTTTAACATAAAAAAAGTATTATTTAAGGAGATTTTAGGGTATTTTTACGTCATTGGGCCAGGCTCGATATAATGGCCTATTTTACATGTACAAAAATTCTTCACACAATAATCAACAAACCCATAAATTATATTTTTGATGTTTGATTTATACATACATGTATGACTTTTTGTGCTAAAGACTATAAAAGTAACAGCATTTCAATAAAACGTTAGGTTTTTTATACTATAAGAAGTATAAGAGATAATAGCCGGTGTCACTATGTCATGTTACGATAAGTGACTGCTTCAGTTACAGAGGTATACATAATAAAAATTACTTTAATAAAATTTTAAATATTTTTGAAAAAAAAACACTAAACAAATGCTGGTTCCACTAACATCTAACTTTTACATGTATAAGATAGAAAATTACTGTGAGTCCTGCCCAATAACATAACATATTTTTATTTAATTTCTCATAATTCATTGAATAATGTGAGTAGAAAGTAGATACATTAAATCTATACCATTTTTCTTAAAATTGAACATTCAAAAATTTATTTTTTGTGGTTTGTGCTCCTTTTAAGCCAAGATTGACAATAAATAAAATTTCTAAACTTATGTTCATAAATGTTAACAAACTTTATGAATGGAATCCCAAATCATGTGTGCAATGCTGGTTAACAAACTAAAGATCAATTGATGATATATATTAATCATTTCATACTATATTGTTTTAAACACATATAAATAACTCTTTTTCCATTGATAATTAATAAATGTTTTAAATCTTAAACCTTTTGTCCCTCCCATCGAGTCAACCATTTGTACCCTTACTAAGTATCTACATTTCTTAAGTTCAGTAGAGTTTTTCATGGCTAATAATTAAGTGTCTATCCAAGATTACATTTACCACTATAAACTATATATATAATACTACTGAGTATACCAATATTTGTGGCTTAATTATATCGTAAATAAATCAAATTTCTATGATTTTTAAAACCATCATATTTTGTAGTAATTGATGAAAAAGTATTGTTTATTTTTATAGGCAGGAGCAAATATGATTGTGTCTGGAACCGCAGTAATTCAAGCTAAAAATCCACCTCAAGTTATTCAACTTCTTAAAGATTCTGTTAATAAACATTTAAGTATAAAATCAAATTGTTAATTTTATTTTTTAATAAAGTTTATTGTTGTTAACATTTAATATGTTTATCAAGAGCAAGAATGGTTGAATTCCCCAAACAAAATTAATGTTAAAACTTAAACAGTTGAGGCAAAATTAGGTTTTGTATTCATATAATAATTGATTTTGTCCAGGAAGACATTGAAATTTCTAATAATTAGTATGCTCATTGTTTATTATTTTATTCAGAATCCTAATTACTATATTTATTTTAATAAAACTGAAGTTTAAAAAAAAGATTGAACGATCCCTAATTGAAAATATGATTAAATGACATAACACTCACTAGACTTTAATTAAATTAACTTGTATTTATTGATTGAATAGCATTGATAAATTTACATATAACATAAATCAATAATTCTTAAACTTGCAAGTATGAAATAAGGTGCATTCTTAATAAATATTGATTTATTTTTAATGTATATTGCCTTTAAATATAAAACACTATGATGAGATTTTACCAAATCTTAGAAATTGTTTCAATAATTAGATAATAAAAAAAATGAGAAAAACAATTCAAAAGTGGCAGTTGGGTACTGTTCTGCTGTAGATTATGTGTTGTGTGGGTCACTATAATGGATGTGTTAAATTTGATTTCAATGATATAAAATCATTGTATAAAAAAAAAGATTCTGAGCAACGATGGTCTGTAAGCCTATATTACTAAGTATATTTTGTGATATTATTGCTATTAAAGTAATTTATTTTACTATTAGTATTACTAGTGGCATGGCAAAGTGAAATATTTTATTAGGCAATTCATGTTTTTAATGACCTACCATTCTTTGACTGTTATGCAGTACCCACCTATGTGGTATAACATATGAAAAACATGCATAACAACAATGTATCACTTTTTTTTTAATACTGTAACTGAAGTATTATATAGTTAGACCTAGTAATTAATATTAAGTCTATAAAACAAAAACTTAACTTATGCCCCCATATACAATTATTGGGCAATTGCTCTTCAAAATCACGGCCAATTTACAATTAATAATACAGTAGATTGAATTAATTTTTTCTGAAAACATTGCATTTGAAAATGTCTTTGTGTTTACAACAATAATATACTTCATAAGTTTCAAGTCACGAATATTTTCAAATTGCAACTAAATAATTGAAATTGTTATTCCTTGTTTAAATATCAAATTTAAACTTAAAATATCCATAAAACAAAACTACATATTTTTAGTTTGTTTGGTTGCAATATGAACTATTTATGAAAAACCTTGTTTTAAATTTTCAACTTTTAACTACAAAATAATTTGAAAATTCTCATGATTTTTGCCGAAATGTAAACTTTAAATGCTTATAAAATCATCTTTAAAATTGTTGAACTGCTATCATAACAACTTATGAGGAACTTAATATTATTTTTTTCAAGCTTTTTGACCTAATGAAAAATTACAACAAATAAGAAAATTATTAATTTACAATTGAAACTTTAGGAACACTTATAAGAAATCTTGTATTATATTTTTAAATTTTAGATTTAAAAAGAAATTTTTTATGACTGTATAATTCAATTTAATTTCAGAAATTTTGTTATTTTGATGAATTTTGTCAAAATTCTAACTTCAGGCACTTAAATTATTGTGAATTTACACTTGACTATTTTTTTTTTTAATTATATTAATAATCATTTACAATGAACTTTTAGTATCACAATTACTGGGGGTGCATTGCAGAGGGGCTCTCTAAAAGTTTTTTTTTTTGGAAAAATACTTAAAATTACTATATAGAAAATTAGAAACTAATATAACTATATATTATAATATATTATAAATTGTATCTGTTAACAATCGATTAGGAAATATAATTAATTTTGAAAACTATACCTAATATGTTTAATATTACATCACAGATGTTTTAATTTTCAACTTTGATTGTAGGTAAATTCACTATAATATTAAAGCTAACAATACAATGTATGTTTTACTAAACGCAAATTTATTATGTTGTGTGTATGTAAGGTGGAGACAACACATGTAGGTGTAGCGTCCTCTTAAGATCATTTTTAGAAAAGTATTTGTTTAATAATTAAAAGTAGTAATCAAAGTTGTTATTATTATACTATAAATTTAACATTTTTTTTTTTTTTTTTTTTAATTTGCATGTGATTAATTGATGAATTGGATTTAAAATTGGAGTTTCCATTGAATAGAGGACATTTTCAAAATAACACAATAAATTCTAAATTAAAAATCAAATTCTATCATATGGTCCTTGCAAACCTTCAAGAAACTTTCCTTCGAACACAATTTTTAGTGATGAAAATAAAACTATAAAATCCATCAGACACTTTTCCAAAGACTATTATTATATGACTACCAAAGTTGGTATTATAGTATCCAAAATGTGGTTATTATTCATTAGTTTTACATAAAGTTTATTGTGAGTCTTGTTGGTTGTTTCCGGATCGCAAAAATAATAAATAAATTAAATTGAATAAATGGTATAAATAACTAGCAATATTTAACTAAAAAGATTATCTAACATAAAAGCTGTACACAACATGTAGAAGTTATGAAATTGTAAATAATTTGATTTAAAAATGAAACCATAAATAAAAATTTGGAAAATATATATCTAAAAAAGCAACATTTTGGAAAGAAGTTTTAAAACGATTAATAAAAACAATATTATGTCTTATAGCCGATAATACTGCATTGAAGGGAAATGAAGGAAAAGCTAACAGCAATTCTGAAGGCAATTTTTTATGCACAGTTAAATTGATCCTATCTTAAGTAAATTTTTATATGGTGAAAAATCAAAAATAAAATATTTAATTTGGAAGATACAAAATGAACCTATTGAATTATTGTCTGCTGAATTAAGAAAAATTATATTTGAAGAAATAAAAAGGGCACAGTGTTTCTTAATCATAGTAGACTCAACACAAGACATTACCAAAATTGACCAGGTATCTGTGATATTGAGGTATGTTGTAAACTATAATGAACTTGATGTCCAAATAAAGGAATCATTTTTAGGATTTTATGCATTATTTTATCATTACGCTGAAGGTCATTTTAACTTAATACTTAATATTTTGAATAAATATAACTTAGATATTACAAAATGTAGAGGACAAAGCTATGATGGAGCCTCAGTTATGATCTGTGCTAAATCAGGGGCACAAAAAAGAATTTCTCATATAGTCTCTAGTTCCTTATATGTGCATTCTACACAGGACCGGATTGGGTAGTCATGGCCCTTTGAGAAATATTTTTCTACTGACCCATAATTTGCTATAGTGTTCCATATTGGCTGAATTTTAATATTAAAATAACCTTATTGAATTTGTTGACGAAATAGAAAAAAAGTATTACCTCGTTTAATGTTGTGTTTATATAGATTATTCGTCCTACCAGCCCAATATTTTTAAGCTAATATTTTAGAAGCCCTTTGAGATTATCTCAAATGCTTGACTGGCCTATTCAGATCTGATTTTACGGTTCATAACAAATCTAGTAATTTCTGATGTTGCCTAAAGTTCATTAAAAGTATCTAAATTTTTGATGTAGTTCAAAATATGTTTTTCATCCAAAGTGCACCTAGATGAGCGTCATTAGCATTTGATAATGATATTACAAATCAAATACAAAAAAAGTTTTAAAAAAGTGTGTAATACAAAATGCTAGACATTCATCTGTCTATACATTAAAAGAAAACTATATTAATGTGTTAAAATCTTTGACAAATATTTCATTAACTAACTATAAAAATGATGAATTAAATAGAGTGAAATCTCTTTTGAAACCATTACTTATGGTATCTAAAATGTTATAATGCTTACAAACCAGTATCCACCAAACTAGTGAGTTTTTGAAAACTGCTATTTATTTAATTAAAAATATGAAACATAATTATAAAGAACTGATAGAAACAGCAAAAACAATGTGTCTAAAATGGAGAATACAATTTTAGAATGAAAATAAATGCAAAGTGTATTCTAAAAAAATGTTTGTGGTGACAGAAGATTGAGTTTATTGAGTTTATCAAAAAACAAAATAAATTTTTTCAAATAAAAAAGTTTTGCTTAAAAATTTGTTTTTACTAAAATTTTTATTACCTTTGACTCTCAAGTACCAACTTGATTCACTTTTTTTACCAGAAAATGTACTGAAGTAGAAAATTGAAGCATTTTATTTACCTCCGAGGTGATGACACAAAATAAAAAAAACACGATTGTAAATCATCAATACATTCATCGTTCAAAATCTAAAATCATTATTGTGTTATTTTTTTATTGTTTAAATTATAAAATAATAAACTAATTTTAGAACATTTCTAAAAAAAATTTTATCTTAGAATAAAACACCATACTGAGAGCATATTATTTAAATTATATTCACAAAATTTAAATTTTGAATAAAAAAAAAAATATTAATTTATTAACCCTACAATGCATGGTGTTGCTCACTGGCAACAATCTGTTTGTATTGATGTAAAATAGTATAGATTAATAGTAAATAGTATAATATACGGTTCAATATTTTTGGTAAGTAGTTAACAATCAAACTAAAATATAAGAACAATTTATATAGATATATGTTTTATTTTATGTATAAATGTTGATGTGCAAAACAAATTTTGAAATCACATATATTTTGATAAAACATATTTCCAACAATGAAATATCAAAGTCTATTACCCTAGTAACATTAAAAAAAATATTTTTATGTTGGTTACGCTGTAATTGACACGATGGTTTGGTTGTGGAACAGTTGTCAATTCGGATTATTGTAAAATACCTGTTTTTGACATTGTTGCCAGAGAGCAACACTATGCATTTAGGACATCTTATCGGAATTCGTAATCACATTTATATTATCCTATCAATTTATTTCACATACGTTTTTTTAACGAACAATGAAATTAGAACACTGAACTATAGAAGATAGTTCCTAAGTAGTAAGTTGTATGTTGTAACTTGTAAGTTATATGGTATTATAGTTCCTATTATTATCCACCATGAACAAAAAAATAGTTGATGAAGAAATTATTCATTTATTTGATATACCTTCTGGGTCAGAAGATGGTTTTGAGATTGAGAGTGACGTTGAAAATGATAAGGTTGATTTATGGAATGAGTATGCAAATTTATTGGACGAACCAAATCTTGAGGAATTTGAAAAACTTTTATCCGAACAATTTAATACTGAGACAATTCTAGATGACAAAGTTAAACTTCAAATTTTCGAGCCTCATACATCAGCTATTGAAACTAATACCACTGATTTATTGTTGCCATCAACATCTAATGTTCAACAAATAACATGTACATTACCACGTTCCAAAAAAAAATGTCATCGATCCAAACGTAATAATCCTGTACCACCTATTATTCAAAATCATATTCCAATTGAAATAAATGATATAATATGGTCAAAAGATAATTTTCCACCTGTAGATACTAATTTTTAGGAAACTCAACTTTAGCAGTAGATATTATGGAATTAGAGACACCTTTACTTAACCAAATATTTAAATATCTTTTTACTGTAGACTTGATGCAACGTATTTGTGATGAAACTTATAAATATTAAGTAAATGCGTACCTTAAATGCATAGTGTTGCCATATGGCAACAAACTATAATCTCTTCTATTTCTAAGTAAAAAAATGATTTATATTTTTTTAAACATTTTTTCCTTCATTTATAGGTATTATTGATGATAAAAAAATTTATTAAAAAAAAATAAAAAAAATCATGCATTTAATTTACAATTCAATTTAAAATAAGATTATCAATAACTCTCAATTATATTTAATATATTCATGCCATCATGTACTTTATAAATCTTAAATTCAAAGGAAAAAAAATAAGCTCACTATGACAAAATAGTTTATTAATTATTAGTTTTGAGAAATTCATATACTAATTATTTATTTTATTTTTTTGTAGTAATTATTCTACTCTATTAAAAATAAATGAAATCTATGCAGAAAACAACAGTTTCTGAAACAGCATTAAATAAGTCATTCACAATTCTAAATTCACCATTATTATTTACATTTTCAACCATATTCTACCCACATTTGAATGACAAATAATAAATACAATTATTATTATTAAATATATTTGGATAATTTATAAATTAACACTGTATATGAATACATTGTAATACCAACCAAATGCTTTAATCATACTAAATAAATAATAAAATATAATTAATATATTCCTTAATTTATTTTAATCATGAGAATCTTTTATTATTTTAATATAAATTATTCAATTTTTTTCAATTTCAAAACAGCTTCTCTCATTTTGGTTACCTCATTTTCCACCACATCTTGACATAATGTTCCTTCTTCATCAAAATAATTTGCAACTGATTTGGATATTTCACGTTCTCTGACATCTACTCCAACAGTATCTTTGCGCACCATAGTCAAATAGTACATACCAGTATGTTTTTTAATATAACTGCTGGCTTCCCAAATAACATCTGGATTAAAACCACTTTCATCTCGTTCTAAAGTCACGGCAAATATTCCTTTTTCCATGTATGTTGTGTATAATGTGATTGCACCCATGGTAATGAAATATAAAGCAACACATACTGTAAGAACAAATCGCGATTTTGGGAATGGATTGAAGAAATCCCAACCAAGTGCGAATCCAGCAACCAACACAGCAAATGTGCATATTAGTAAACGATAGTCAATCAAAGAAAAGTCCTCGACATGATTATATTTAGTAATTAATACTTCCTTCACCGCATCATCGAGAGTGTTTTTTAAAGCAAGGTAATCCCATTTGTTGATCTTGATTTGTTTATCGTCGGTATTTGAATTCTCTTTACCCATTTTAACTTAAATTAATTAACTTGAAGTTTGCTTTAAATATGCTGAAATGATTTGATAAATCTCAAATATTAGATGTACTTTGAATAATGAGTGTAAATGTAAAGTCTAATATTGAATGTATATAAGAACCGTTTTCAGTAGTATATAATTTAGTTAAGCCAATTGGCAGTTTGGTGTTCACAAACTAGTGTTTAATGTATCTAAAATAATAAATAATATGCCGAGTGCCGACTAGATTGATGAATCACCAAATATTTAAAATGTTGATAATACTATCAATAAGCATAAACAAAATGACGGTGTTACCACAGAAAAAAAAAAACCAGAAAATTCAAAAATAATAATCTTTTCAAAAATTTTAAAAATTTTAGTGACTATATAGTAAGATATCTTTTCTACGTCATGCTGCAGGTTGATGAGTCATGGTGAATAGTGATAAGAGTTTGACAAAAAAGAAAGAATTATTTCAATGTCAAACTATTATTTTTACAAAAGAAATTAATTATAAATTTGTAACTATAAAGGTACAACTTATAATACTGATGATGTATAACAATTTAATAGATTGATAAAAATTTGAAAAAAAATTGTAACTTTTAGTATAAACCAATGGCTAAGGCCTATTCATTAAATATATTAAATAAAAATAAACATATATGTTTTTAATTACTCTTTTTTTCGATTAGTTCTAATTGATAATAAATATAAATTATAATTTGATTTTTTGTATTTTTTTTTTAACTGTATCTAAAGAAACAGTCTTGTACTCTTTTTCACTATTATGAGATAATATATTTAATAATTAAGTTTTAAGTAGGTGCCCATGTTCATTGACAGAAATTGTGGAGGGTCTAGTCCCCAAATATCCTTTAAACCCAACCACAAATAGACTGCTTTTTAGTTGTATGGGATTGAGATTATTGCTGATATTATTGTTAAATATGTTAGTTTCTCCTGAAATTTTAATGAATTTCCGCTTATGATGTCTATGCTGCCATCTGGCCAGAGCTTAGAAAGTATAATATCAAAAAGAAGGCTGTTATGTAAAAGTATATTTTGAAAATTAAAAACGATTAGGTGAAATAAATGGGTAGGCCATATAATATACAAAGAATTGTTAAAATTGATTATAGAAAAAAGCTTATGGAAGTGAACTGGGAAGAACAATAGGAGAAGATCAAGACTAACCAGATACATTCGACAAATAATAAAGAACCATTACAAAGATGAGCATCATATGCGCACATGAAAAGGAAAGCGGTTAGCGGACAATAGAGAAGCGTAAAACTGTGGAAGATTGCTGCGAACCAATCTATACGGATTTAATCTATGGAGAGAGATGTAAAATTTAGTAGCGTGCATAGAATAAGTGTATAAATAATAGGTGGTATATTATACTTATATAATAATAGGGTTTAATCATTTGTACAAATAAAAAAAAGTAAGCAAGTGGGTGCCGTTATGATGTACAGTGGGTGTCAAGTGGGGTCATTATAATTAATGTGTTAAATATGAATTCAATGATATAAAATCGTTACATACAAAAAACAATTCTGAGCGAAGACAGTCTGTCAGCCTACATAACCAAGTGTATTTTATGATATTATTGCTATTAAAGTAATTTATTTTACTATTAATAAAGCAGTATTGGTTAAATACATATTTGGTGAAAAAATTGAATTTGAAAGTGTCATTGAGTGTATAAAATATAATAATATACTTAAAGAATTTTAAGCACCCACGGAAAATATTTTTGAAGTACAATAAAATAACTAGCATTGTTATTATTCGTTCAAATATCTCATTTTATTCAAATTTAAACTTTAAGTGTCTATAAAAATTTGATTTTTTGGTTATAATATAAACTACTTATGAGAAACATTGTTTTGAAATTTCTAATCTCAGCTATAAAAACTTCACATTTTATAAAGAAATTTAACTAGTAAATAATTTGCAAATTTTCGAGATTTTGATGAATTTTGGTCAAAATTTGAATTTTAAATGCTTATAGGAAAAAGTGTGTACCTATGTATTTTTAATATTTTTGAACTGCTATTATAATAACTTATGAGGAACCTTTTATTAAATTTTTAATCTTTTTGACGAAACAAAAATGTTTTTATCAATATTTATAGAAAAAATCGAAAATTTCTTATACCTATAATAAATACCTAGCTCAAAAAAAAGTTAAAATATATTGAAAAGTGTATGGTGTATATAAAATAATAATCTCAACATTTTAGGACAATTTCAAGTGTCTACGGTTAGTTGTTTTTGAATTACACAAAATAAAAAAATGGTTTTGTGGAAAAAAGAAAAACTTAATGTGTTAAATTTTCAAATCTCAGGTTTAAATTAAAAATTTTTTATGAATTTCTAAATCAAATAAAACTGCAAATTGTCGTTATTTTTATGTATTTTGTCAACATTCTAACATTAGACTCTTATAAAGAAATATTGTGGTTTTTTTTTAATTTTTATTTTTTGTGTCGGTCATCACGTTTTAGAGCAATAAAAGTGCTTTAATTTTCTTCATCGTCATATTCTCCGATAGGAAAGTGAATGTAATTGGTACTTTGGGAGGTCAAAAATAAAAAAATTTTGAAAATTTTAAACGCGTTGGGAAAAACAACAAAAAAATTAAGGAAAAAACGGGAATTTTTACGTGAAGCTAATTTTTGACAAAGTTGATTTTGGTTTTTGGTGCAACACCAAAAATAATAACAGTAGATATAGGTATGCAATTTTCACAAAATGTTTATACAAGCATTTTCTATAAACATTAAAATTTTCAATATATTTTGATTTTTTTTTCAGCCATTTATAGGCATAATACATTTTCTCGTTTTTTAATTTTTTTTTTTTTATTATTGTCGACAAAAATTTTTTAATTGGTCAAAAAACTTGAAAAATTAATACAAAGTTATAATGTCATAACTTATTTTAAGTGAAAATGTTCACTTGTTAGTGAAAATTTAAAAAAAGTCGAGCATAAGTCTATAATAATTTTTCATAATCATCTAAAGTTTAAATTTCAAAAAAAATACGTAAAAATCATGAAAATTTAAAATTAATTTTGATTAGAAAATGTATAAAAATTTTCTATTTAAATCTAAAATTTGAAAATTCAATACAAGTATCTCTATAAGTTTTTTTACTTTCACAGAAAATAAAATTAACTGGAAAGTCAAACTAATTTTTTATGAGCTTTTGAAATTAGACATTGGATATTCATTATTCGGCCATAAACTATACTGATTTATCAAGCAACGATTTTCATATATTGTAATTAAAAAATAAATAATGGTAGACATTTGAAATTTTTATCAGATTTTAAGATTACCATTTTCTATACATCAAAAAATGTTAAAAATATTTTGTTACTTTTTGAGTTAATATAGGAGACTTAAGAAATTTTCGTTTTTTTAAATTTTTTTTTTTTTGGTTTTGTCATAATACTTGAAAATTAATTAATTAATTTAAGATTCCTCATAAATTCTTATAATAACAGTTTAAAAATATTAAAAATACATAAGCACAACTTTTTTTATAATAGCATTTAAAACAAGGCTTTTCGTAAATAGTTAGTAGTGCAACTAAAAAATCAAAAAAATATATTAAGATTGTTGTTTTTTATAGACATTTTAAGTTTAAATTTACATGAGATTAGATATTTAAATGAAGAATAATGATGTTAATTATTTGAATGTAATTTAAAAATATTTTTCGTGGATGCTTGAAACTTTTAAAGTATATTATTATATTTCATACACTCATTGACATTTTAAAATGCAATATTTTCTTTAAAAATTGTTCAACCTTCTGTATTATTAATAGTTAAACTAATTATTTTAACTGCAGTAATACCAATTATGTTTAGTTTTATATGCTGTCAAACGGTCGTTCACTCAGAATCGTTTTTCGTATACAATGATTTTATATCGTTGAATTCAAATTAAACACATGCACATATATTACAGTGACCCTACTCGACACACCCTGTACAGCAGAGCGGTAACCCACTTACCAACTTTTTTTTTTTAATTTTCACTTTGCATTAAATTTTTAAGTATTTTATCGATAATAAAAATAAATATATATATATATCGGCAATTTCTTATACCTATAAATAGCTCAGAAAGAGTCGAATTATATTGAAAATTGTATGGTGTTGTATACAAAATATTACATATTGAAAGAACTTCCATTGCGTTTTTAGGTTTTGTAGAAACTAGGCAGTGAATTAATTTTTTGAATCCAAAGTTTAATTTCTAAATTAGAATGTCTTTAATATGATCAATTAAATCATATTATAATGATGAATTAATTAATAAAAGTCTTCAGTGCTGGAAGTAGTAATTTCTGAGGATAAACTACAAAAATTTGAGAGTGTGGTTTTATGTTCAATAAATCTACACTTTATTTTAGGTACATATATGTCCATAAAAAATATAAAAATCGAAATTCTGAAATAATCTCCTGGTGTATTTAATTGAATATTTATAAATTACCTACATATAACTTTCAAATTAGTATGATAGTAGATAATATTTTTTCTATTAATACAGCAATAGCCCGTATTTTGACTTGCATGGTCGAAAACATCAATATTATCGTATATTGTTTTATAAGAATGTATATAGGTTTATATATGTAAAAATAAATTATTGAAAACAAACAAAATATATTTCAATTATAATATGTTAAATTATTTTTTTCAATATAATTTAAAAATAAACCTAAACTATAAATATATTATTGATAAAATTTGAAAATGTTTAAAATTTGAAGTCTTCAAACATTCTTAGGGGAAGAAATCCCTAACCCCCCATCATAAATACGCCACTAATTTTAATAATTATTGACAGTGAGATAGTGGCAGACTCACCTTAAATATTTATACTGGATAATTATTTTAACCATTAAAATTCGTTATCTTAAAAAGTATACAAAAGTTTTAAGTTTTTGAAAATGTTTTTTATTATTCGTGTTTTCAAAAACGAGATTATCCCAGAAAAAATTAAAACATACATATAAAAATAAAAAAAATATATTATTATAAACATTTAAATCAAAGATATAACATTGTATTATTTATAACTAATCTAACTAATTTCAGTAATTAATTTCAAAAAAATTTTAAATTTTTCGGATTTTTGTGATTTACATTATGTGATCGCACACAAACTTAAGTTTAATACTAACAACTAATAACTTATTTTGTTTTTCCGGGTGTTGTATCAATAAGTATTTCCATATTCATTGCAATCACAAATAGTTTTCGTCTTTTGAATACCTACCATAATGAGTCTATGAATACCCAAATGTTTGGTTTATTTTAATCATTCATGTGTTTATATTTTTAATATTATCTACAAATTTACATCAAATTAATAAAAATAAATGATCATTTTAATATATTCTTAAATCAATTTTCACATACATTAATTATTCATCCAATTCTTATAATTGAGTTTTGGAATACATAATATTCCATTATTTCAATAACGTGAAGGAAATGTGGATAGTAGTTTTTACGAATCGTAAAGAATAATTAATTTACATATATCTCATCTATTTACGTAATTTGAATCGAAATAATTCAATACATTTACTATTTAAATTGCTGAATTAGGGAACTTTTTCATTTTGAGACAGAAAATAACTATTGGCGGGGGGACGTCTTCCGTTGCAATCCAAACATTTGCAGGCATTTAACAGTTTATCCTTAAATCCTTTATCCTAAATCTTGATTACCTGTTATTAATATATCTAAGTTGTAGGGCATTCGAGAATTTATCTATGTGCGAAAATTCTATAGACTTATTGCAAAAGCGTTGCATGATTCAAATTATATATTTTTTTCCACAAACAACCTGCAATTTTGTAGGCCCTTTGCATAGAGACCAACAGCAGTTAGAGTTAGTCTCTATATACAAAGGGCCTAGAAAATTGAGTCGTAGTCTTTTTCTTCCAATAAGTAATTACCTAAGAATATAATAAATATATTTTTATATCACATTATATTAACTAAAAAAATAACAATAAAATTTACAATTATGAATTATTAACAGTTATAATTTATTATAATAATAGAACATAGCAACAAATGAATAGAAATGAATACCTGTTTAAAGAAAAGAAATATTAGACGAATAAATATTATTATTTTACTTTTTGAAATCACAGAAATTTTTTCATTTTACAATTTGATAATTGCATTGTCAATTGTTCTACTTGACCACGTCGTTTGTTTGTTCGGCAGTCTTTCGATTTTTTTGGAGTATGAATTGAAGTAAACATCAGCTTGAATTTGTTTCATAATATTGAGCCACATAAATATACTTGGTTTGTTCATAAAAATATAATTGATAAAACATAGTTGAAACCACAACATCCATAACTAACATACAAACCGCGGATTCACAACTAGAATGGAATCTGCAACTGATAAAACTCATATTATATAGCTAAGTGCACAATCTGTTTTCATATAATCTGTGGTATAATCCTAGACTTACTATACTATCTCCCTTTATTTTTACCGTATGTACACAACATTACAGCATTGGTATCGACTAAAATATCAACTAATAAATATTTTAATATTTGGTGGTAAATGGAATGGACCCGCCCAAAAATTGCAGGCAGTTTGCAGAAAAAAATTAACAATTCGAAACTAAGATAATAGCTATTGGCTATTTAAATTAAAAATATGTAAAAATAATATTTATTATATACAATTTTAGTTTTACTTTACTTGAATAAAATAAAAACATACAATAATCAAAACTTTAGTATTATAAATTTAATAAAAATAAATGACAATTTTATTATACATATAATAAATATCCAATAGTATCATCATTGTGTTATCACTTACCGCATACTATCAAAAGTATTAACGAATCGTTTAGGCCAACAAATACAAATAGATAGCATGTGAAAATGAAAAATTGATTTCCTGTATATGCTAAAAATAAAATATAAACGCAATTGGTCCATATACAATCCTAAAATACATATTTTGTTTTAAGCGCAACCGATCCATACATGTCCACAAATTAATTAGATATTAAACCTTTTAAGATTTTTTATATTAGTTCGTGGTACCTATGTGCTATATAGTCGTGTTAGTCATTAGTCATTTAAACAATTGTTGCACATTTGCACTTAGCAATTAGCATAATAATATATCGATATTACTGGTTTTTTATTATCACTAGTGACAAAAACTAAGTAACGCTCATATAGACCTGATAGCTTATAATAAGGTACAACAATGCCCGGTTGCATGAAAAATTGATGAATTTAATGGTTCAATAAAATTTAATGAACCAATCATAGACCTACAAATAAAATTTTGCATCCTATGCTGTAATCATAGATCTATAAACTCTATGGCTGTGATTATTCCGAACAAGGTGGATTTATAAATCCACTCTAGTTCCAAATATTTATGAAAAAATTGTTATCTCATCATTGCTTATTTAACTACTGTAGTAATTCAAATTTAAATTCTAACGCGGGAGTCATTGTAGGGGAGCAAACAGTTGCATTTAACGTGACTCAGATTCTTATGGGCTGGTTAAATTTTTGGTGCCGACCACTTTTAGAACAGCTGGAATGGTGGCCTAGAGCTCATATCATATCAACGTAGCGAAAAAAATTAATATTATTAATTGATATGCTATTATTACAACTTATAATCACGATTCACAAAGGTATCATTTCCTTATTTTTATGCGTACATAAAATATTACAGTTTAAGAATGCTTATATATCGCAGAAAAATGTAAAGATATTTCTATAAAAAACTAAGTGCAAACACAGATAATGCTCTCAACTTTAAATTTGATAATAGGTTATTTCACATTCACTCTAATATTAAAACTAATAACTAAATAACATAATATTGGTTCTGTTGAACGAACTTTACTATGCTGGTCATGGGTTAGAGAATTAGAGTGCGAAAACATAATACATTGAGATAACCTCAAGTCAAACCAACATTAAAAAAAAAAACTATGAAATTACAATTATTCAGACTAATAAAAATTAATATATTACCAACAACAAACAACAGTATAATTATAAGACAAAATATTGTACGACTGTACCTATATACGACTGAATGGTGAATTATATATCTATACTGTCTTAGTGTCTTTATTTCTGTGATTACTGCAGTGTAAACTATAAACTGTATTACTGTACTTATCACTCTAATACTATTATGATATATGCTTACAAAGTAATAACTAATAATAATATGGCTGATTAACAAATAACAATAAAAATTAAAAATATCCAACTATCCAATATTAATTACATATTTATATTGGAGAGTAATCTTTTCATTATTACCAAAATATGTCTAAAAATATTTGGACGTTAAACCAATCACAGTATAGGACGTGAAAATAGATACACATACATGCTGGACGCTGAAATAGCCACTTCCTTTGTAAATTATTTACAATTATGTGCATAGCAAAAAACACAACAATTTGAAGCTAATAAAAAAATTATTTATTAACCCTTATAATTTTTCTAGTATTTCAATTTTTTAAATAACAACAAACATTTTAAATAATTTTTATATTCCAAAGCAGAATATTTTTCTGAATTTTTTTATATTCAATTCAACTGTTGTTAATAAGTTACAACTTATAAGTATTTAAACTTTAAATTAGCTGAGTGGTGTCACAGAGGTCCCCCCAAAATTTAGGTTCACTATACCCGCCGCTTATAAAAACTATTTAAATGCCTACTTATAGCTATATAAGTAATAGGTTTAAAATTAAATTTTTATACATCAAAATCTTCAAAAAATTATTCTGCTCAGGAAAAAGAAAAATTAAATTTATGAAATAGTTAAACTGTTTACTTTTAAAAGAACCGACCTGCATAATAACTAATATAATATTCAGTTATTACTATCCCTAACCTAACCGTGTGATCGCTTTCGTTGTACGTTCGTCTATCAAAACGCGTGCCTAACCTTGTCTTATATGCATATACGGTCCGTGGCTCATGGAATGCTATACAACTCAACTTGTGTCACCAGGAAATTATTATGATTTGTGTCACCAGGAAAATATTATGATATGTGTCACACACGACAAAGTATGATGCACTACACCACGGTTTATAACGTCTCTCTTTGATATACAAAAAAATTCACCTTGAATTAACAATAACTATATTATTGTTATTATTATTATCATTGTAACGTGTGCGTGATTGAGCGATGTATTTATTTGTTTACTTTACAGTTTATATTACATAAACACAATATATTTCATGTACGCTATAACAATGATGTCAACGTTGTGCGTCGTGCAACGGTTTTCTGCAAGATATCGCATCGACTATCCAACTACAATCTTCGAGAGTTAACTCTTCAATACATAATATAATGATAATAAATAATTTGTAATATTAAACAATATTTTTTTTTTATTGGAAGGGACCTTTATAATATATATGAACAATTTAATAAATTTAATCTAACATTCGTTTTAAATATACTATAATATATTTAATATAAACATATTGAAAATTGTAAATAGATACGCCGAAGCACGAACAATTTTCAACAACTCTACCTCTCGTCGACTTGCTTTTAGCGAACAAAATACTGAAGCAATTTACCAATTATTCCATGTCATTAATTTAAATAAAATATTGTAAATAATTGTAAATATTCCAACTTTGTCTCTATATATACCTATTTTTCTATGTTTTAATTATAGGCTAATAACCCTCGATGTAGAAACTTTACTTTTTTTAAAAAAAATAGCATATGAAAATAATATAATTAATAATTATACGAGATTGGTCCTTAATCTGCAATAACTGAGCTTATACGTTTAATGATGTCCGATTATAATATAGATATCCTGCATATTTAAAAAAAAACTTTTTAATTTGGCTTATATTTCTTATATGTTAAGTTATTCCTTTTTTGTATAAGTTTACTATATACCTACTAATTTGTTGTGAATATTGTTTACTTATTTACTGTTTACTGTTTAGTATTTAATATCTGAATGACTAGCAAATAACATATAGATACCTACTTATAATTTGATTTCAACAAACAAACAAGGTACTCGGTTATCTATATCTTTTTATTTTTATACTTACCTATTAAAACAGTTATAAATTATAATCCGTTTTATGAAATATTTATACACAGTGATAATTTTTAACTTTATGATTTTAAAAATATTTCTCGGCTTTCTGAATTAGTAGCGTATTATAGCGTAGTCTTTAACTTAAAGTCAACCTCCGATAAATCTATAATCCGTGACGTAAATGACAATACTGAAAATTCAAAATACTATGATATAGATACCTACTGCATGTTATTACTTTAATAGTTTAGTACCATGTACTAAATACAGTAATAATTAATATGTTTATTATACTTACATTGTATATTAGAGTATTTTTCTGCAATCAAAAATTTCCAATATCAATTTAATTATTTTAGTATCAGAAGTCGAAATTAGAAAAAAAAAATTGAAGAAAAAAGTCTTATTTTCATTTTGTTTAAAGCACGCCTTATATCTACCCCAAGTTAATTGAGCTGTGGCGATAAAAATCATACAATCCCGTTAAAGATAACATTTTATACATTACAGTCGTCATACATTTTAGATTAGTTTTATATTGGCAAAATAATATGGGAGTTATTTTTTACGCATTTTACATTCAGTTCTTTATGTAATTAAAATGCTCAGATGTAGAAGGTAAGATTGTATAAGAACTTCTATATTATATACCAGGGGTTGAAGGGTGGCTAATTTGTGGCTTGCGTCTTATTAACAAAAACCAACATTAACTTTTTATTATTATGAATTTATATTTTTTTTTAATATTAAAATGTATTTATAAACATGTATATAATTATTGTATTTACCCATGTGTCTTGCGAACATATTCATGTTGGCCACCCTTGTTATATACTTCGACTGCAAATATTTCTATTATTTTTGAATAATTATTAATCACTTTCACCCACCGTAGCTTAGGTATATAGTTTTATAATACATATGTTTATTGTTTAGTGTTTACTATAATAATATATTTATACGATATTGCCGATATGATGCAATCATGTAGGGTATCATTGTATCATGTAGCTAGGAATACCTATATATCAGGAGTAGCCAAAGCTTTTTTTTCATAAAAATGTACTCATACTATATTCTTCTTTTAAGGAGCCATAAAAATATTATATACTATACTATTGTCGACAATGGTTATTAGGATTTATTATTATTTATATATTATTATTAGGTGGGTTACTAAATGTATAATAATAAATTCTAACAAATGAACATTGACTTTTAAATCGTCTTCGGTCGACCGTTTGGCCATCCTTGTTTTATACTTACTGGCTACTATAGTTATAGTTTTAAAAAATATAAGTTATAACTGCCCACAAGATTTTATATATTATATTTTTTCTATAAGTTTGTCAAAACACTAATGTGAATTAATTTCATGTTATTTGATACCTACCTACTCGAAGAGTTCTTATGTGTAGTCCAGGAGAGTTAATGGATCTGTAACCCTACCCGAAATTATAAGAAAATTTAAAAATGCTTACAGATTTTTTGCAGTGTTGTACATTCAATTTTCTTACGAGGGTGGAGATTCAATTACATATACATGTGTTCATTGAAATATTTCACACAACACAATGTAAGTTCTGTCATAGACCACGCATAGTTAAAATATTCAGTTCGTATATACCTTTGTTTAAAAATTATTTTTATAGTAATGTGACGCGCGTATATTTTTCATTCTGACCATTTTAAAGTTTTGTTTTGTTTTTTGTCCTTGTGGATGAATCCTGACTTCCACCCTCCCCCCACAATTTGTACAACACTGGTTGTGTGAACGTATTATGTAAGACATAACTGTGTATTAAAATTATAATTTGTATGAAGATTGTTGCAAAAATCTATAAAATGTTATATAGGCACCCTGAATCAGCATATAGGTTTACCAAACTTATGAGGAATGTCTATACCCTATAGAAAATTATCAGCTCCCCACCATAAAATAAAATGTTGGTTACGCCATTGGTGTAATAATTACTTCTACGCATTAATACGTTTTCTTGAATTCCAACTATTGAACAATTTTGAGCGTAATCTTAAAAAAATTGTCTTTACCTAGTATTTAATGTAGAATATCTAACAGTATTAACTTATGAATTTTAAGTACCTATATAGACTATAATAGTAAACACTCTTTGTAGCGTTAACATTTTTAAACTGCATTTAGAGCAACTTACGAGAAATCTTGTTTTAAGTTTTCATTCCTTAGCTATAAAAATTGAATATTTTAGAAACTTTTAATCACAAAATAATTTGCCAATTTTCGATATTTTGATAAATTTTAACATTAATGTTTATAAAAAAAAATTGTAGCTACTTATTTTTTAAAATGTTTGAATTATTATTATAATAACTTATGAGAAACCTTGTATTACATTTTCAAGCATTTTGACTAAAAAAATTTTTTTCGATGACATTTAGAGAAAAAAAATTAACTTATGCCTATATTGTAATTAGCTCAAAAAGTGTCAAAATATTTTTAAAATTTAATAGTGTATAGGAAATGATAATCCCAAACATTTATTGAAAATTTCAAGTGTCTGCGATCATTCGTTTTTGAAGTACAACAAAATAAGAAAATCGTTCCCTGAGAAATTGGTAGTTTACGAGGGTAAATACCAATGCCTAAATTCAAACGATCATAAAAATATTGGGTTGACTTTTCGGTAAACTATTCTTTTGTGAAAGATATAAAAACTTATGGAAAATCTTGTATTAAATTTTCAAATTTTAGATTTAAACAGGAAACTTTTTATGAATTTCTAAATCAAAAAAATTGAAGATGAAGAAAATGTAAGCATTATTTTATTATTTTGACTACTTATTATGTATACAGACACAAAAAAAAACACATCATTGTTAATTTAATACATTTTTCGCTCCACTTAGAATTTAAAATAGAAAAAAATATAATCAAATGTATTATTTGGTATTATG
Organism: Pentalonia nigronervosa; assembly: GCA_014851325.1. Classification (NCBI taxonomy): domain Eukaryota; kingdom Metazoa; phylum Arthropoda; class Insecta; order Hemiptera; family Aphididae; genus Pentalonia; species Pentalonia nigronervosa. Next base: position 23,434 of record JACXSJ010003331.1, read on the forward strand.
TAAATAAGAACTACAAATTTTTTCGTTTCATCCCAAAAATATTAATTAAATCTTAAATAAAACTATACTTGTTCAAGTTACACCATTTAAATGATTTGAATAAAATCTTCATAAAACTTTTTTTGAGCTAGTTGTAAGCATAAGAGATTTTTGATTTTTTTTTTTAAAAATATCGATAAAGAAATGTTATCTGGGTAAAAAAACTTAAAAATTTAATTAGATTTCTTATAAGTTATTCTAATAGCACTTCAAAAATGTACAAAGACAGGCATGACTTTTTTTATAAGCATTTAAAATTCACTCTTACTAAAAACATCTCCCTTACTAATAAAACATTAATACACAAAAAAATTTTACGTCCCGCAATGACCTACGGTATCCAACTGTGGGGTACAACGAAAAACTCTAATTTAGCCAAATATCAAGCATTCCAATCGATAATTCTCCGTGTCCTCTCTAATGCTCCCTGATTTGTTAGCAACCACAAACTACATCAAGACCTCAACATACCACCAATATCCTCACTTGCCTCTCACCACTATAACAAATTCCATAAAAACACCTTCAACCATTCTAACCCACTCATATCCAAACTCTCTTCTTGTTCAATTCCTGACAACCCCCTCCGTCGTCTCAAACGTAAATGGCCGCGTGACTTATTAACAATGCCTGGTACTATTTTATAATTATAAAGTTACCTCCCCCCTAAGTTTAAATTGGAAGTAGTGTCACTGGACACTCCCTTCCCTCAAGTGTTCACGTCTAGGAACTATCAACACAATTACTTATTATATTAAATTGTATATAGATTGTAAATTTTTCAAATAATATAAAAAAAAAGCATTTAAAATTTGAATTTTTAGAAAATTCATCAAAATCTCAAAAATATGGAAATTATTTTGTACCTAAAAATTTATAAAATATTCAATTTTTATAGCTATTGATTGAAAGTTTAAAATAAGGTTTCTCAAAAATATTAATTATTGTAATATAATACCACGTTTTCAGCAAAATTAATTAAACCCACTGTGTTAGTAAAATTAATTACTTTAATAGCAATAATATCATAAAATAAACTTAGTAATGTAGACTGACCTTCTTCTCTCAGAATCGTTTTTCGCATACAACAATTTTATATCATTGAATTCAAATTTAACACACCATTATAGTCACCCGCTTGCCAAACGTTTTATACTTATTTCATACTTAAACATTTTATTTTAGGTTGTCTAAGTCATTCGGTAATTATATTATACTAATATTTATTAAACTATAAGTTCATATTATTTTTCCAGGGGAGGGGGGACAAGTGCTCCGTCTTGTTTCCCTCCTAATGGGCTCTCGTGATACCTAATATATTATACAAACACATTTTTTAAACATACATGAAAAATAACCATAAAACTACTTAAAGTAAAGTTGTCAAAGTAATAAATTTATAATATTATAAAGGCAAAAAATATGAAATATTCAACGAGAAAAGTGTATCACTTTCACATATATTTATATTATATTGTATTTTATCATATTTTGGCGAATTGCCACCGATGAGATTATTCGAATGACTGAATTCATTTGGCAGTTGGCACAACAAAATATCAATTTATTTTCAAAGGCATGATTAATATATTTTTTAAACATTGTATAATTTAATTTGGAAGAAAAATAATGATTTGTATCCTAGTATATTGCACGAACTATAGACTATAAAACAATATTTGTTATGACTTATGACTTATAATAATATGATGTATGTATTAAATATTTATATTCAATAAATAATATCAATTATAAATAATGAAAATATCATTAAATATATCAATATAAAATACAATTTATAAAATGTCTATTCACTAATTAGTTAGTTATCAGGTATATAAAAGTAGTCCTAAACCTACTCTTATAAAATATATATTATTAATATAGGTAGGTATTTAAATTATATTAAATATAAATGTATTTTACTATTTTAGTAAATGACAATTTTAAAATTATAAATATGTTAGTGGACATTTTTTAAAGATACTTACTTAAAAAATAAGATTCTTTTTCAAGTATAGTTGTTTGATAAGATAAATGAATTATATTTTTTTTAATTAATTTTTTTTTGGAAGGAAGGAGGTAAATAAGTAAAATGTACAAACATTTCATTCCCCCCAAAAAAACATTACCAAAATTATGCCACTGCTACACTAGTTTGAAAATTTTAGTAATTAATATGTATATAATATAATATATTAAAATTTATAATTTATAAATACTATTTTTCTTATATTTTATATTTTTGTAAAACCATTTTTAAGGACT
>JACXSJ010003332.1:0-25691 GCA_014851325.1 Pentalonia nigronervosa
TATATATAACATTATATCTGTAATATCGCTAATGTGTTATGGCTTATTATAAATAGATATTTAAATTTATGATTATTTTGTTATAGTTAAAATCTAACTGAGATTAAAAGAATCGTACAATTTGAATCTTAACCCTGTATTGTATTATACACATTTTAGTAATTAGACCCATCTTCTATCCTGTGGAGCGTCGTATATGGGTACGTTTTATTGGTAATAAATGAAAACTTCACGTTTTATTGTATATAATATACGAGTTTAGCTATGATAACATTAAACATTTTTTATATTTTCTCATTAGTTATTACTGTAGGTTAATCAAAAATTGTAATACCGTTTTGAAAGGTTACAATAATTGCTAGATTCAAATAAATAATATAGGTTTACATGTTACACTGTTGCTGTTTTTGTGTTTAGGTCCATTGCAAAGCTTATATTTTTTTTTATTCTAATTTTAAATGATTCCTAAAATTACAAAAAAAAAGAGTTTTTGTTCCAGTTTTAGTTTTAAGGAACACTGGTATTTGAAGTGCGAAATTGGTTTTTAAGTGTCAATAAGAAAAGCAAAGAAGTGACAAAAAGCTAAACATATACAGATATAATTACCATAGAGGTTATTATTGTGATTCATAGGTACTAAAATAAATGAAAATAATCATTACACTGTGCTAATTACTTACCCAATATTTTGTTTTTAATTTTAAAATAATTATAAAATTATCTAATAGAATAATATCATCTTTTTTTCCCCTAAAGAATTAACAACATGAACAATAAAATAAGATTCATATCTATGAAAACCAAAAAATATATACCACCTAGGCACCAGATATTGTCCCCAGTATCGAATTTGGTAATTTGAGAAAATTAAATCATGGTTCCATTACTGAAATTTTCAGACGGTCTTCTGTTGCAATGGTTTACTTTTGATATTAATAATTAATAGCTATTACATAATACTTGAAACATTCATGATTTTGGTAATTCAAATTAGAATAAAATAACTTGTTTGTGAAAAGTAGTTGAGAGAACACCAATTTATGTGAAATTGACATGAATATATTATGATATTTTTAACATTATATTAATACCATACATATATTCATAATTATAATTATATTATAATCTACTTATATCTAGAATACACAGTTAAATATTTATCTTAAAGTTACTTATAGTATTATAATAAATATTAGTAATTTTATAGCAATCGAATACTAAAAATACCAATAAGTATAATATAATATTAATTTCTGTTTGAAAGATTTTACTGAACAAATTGTGTTTGTTTATTGATTTCCAGAATATATCTTATAAACTATATAGGAATATTGATCCACACATGATACAATGATACATACTATTATTAGTACACTATAATATAATATATATATATATATATATATATTTAGTAAAATAGTTAATAAAAAAATGATTTGAATTAGAACTTAAAGGTGATTTTAATGTAAATATAAATATAATTAAAATAAGAACATATATGATCACTATTGTCTGTTCAGGCCATTTTTATTCACCAAAGATAGCTAAAATATAACAACTATTTTCTTTTGAAAAAATTTAATAATAACTACAGTACTTAGCATTAAACGTTAGGATATTTTTTTGATGCTTTGAGATAATTCATTATAGTGGATATACATTATAGATTAGAGAACTTAAATAATGTTAACATTGAATATTTTTTGAAACTCTCTACAATTCTTATTACTAATAAGAATAATACATTCAACTGAGTAAAGTAGTATTTATTAAATGTACCTATGTTCTATGTATAAAAAGAAGACTTAAATTTGTTCACATTAATTTAATCTAACTATCTACAAAAAAATACAACTACAATATTAATCACTAATAAATATAACTCCTTAAATTAAGTACCTAGTTTTCTTCTTTTTACATAAATTTATTAGCAGATGCACTATTTACTTAAACATATGAGTATTATACAAATTTTTATACAAAATGTAATTTAATATCGTTGGATAAGTTAAATATTTAGATTAACAATACTAAAATTTTAATATTATCTATGTACAAAAGTAAATAAGTTTAAGGTATTTATGTATATTACAATTATTTTAGTTAATTCTAAACGCAATGAACCTAGTTGTTTTTTATAATAAAAATCTAAAATATATCTAATAGTGTTTTTCAAAATTCTATAACTAGACATCCTATAAATTGTACATAAATATTGAAAACTAAATTATTCTTTTTTACATTAAATGTCATAAATATTGAGTTTTATTTTTTTGGTAAAACAATTTTATAATTAAAATGTATTAATATTTTCAGTCGGTATCATATTATACACTAAAACATAATATTATATATTAAATATATTATACAAATATACATTTCAACGAGTGATTAACTAATACTTTTTGAAGATGGATGAAGGAACGAATTCACAAGTTTGTATAATTAAGGTTGAAAGTTCTTTGGAAAACATTCAAAATTGGCACATTAACTCGTTTAAATTAAAGTTTATTTTCCTCTACAACGATACGCATAATGTGTATATTTTCTAAAGTCTTAAACCATTATTTAGAACAGAGCTTGTGGCAAGTAAATTTTAGAACTGCACATCATGTTTGTTTTGCAGAACAATTTGGTCTTAAAAAATGTTTTTTTAGTAATAACTCACATATTTTACCATTTAGAGTATAATAATAAAAAAACAATAAATTCCCTATGCTTTATAAGTTAAAACGATATCACTTATGTATAATATTATATTATTATCATCGGAAGCACATCGCATTGCATTGTGATTATTTCGGACCACTTATATGTGCACAGTTTGGCGTCCTTCTATTAATAGTGTTGGAACATAAAACATTACAAATTCGAATCATAGTATTTTGTATGAACTGCACATTTTGTGCATAACTGCACGTTAGGGCAAATCCTGATTTAGAATAACTAATAAGTTATACAACATTATTATAATATAAAATAATTTTACTCATAAAACATTACACAGGAATAAATTATATATAGGTATTACTGATTCTACAGTTTCCAGAATAAAAATATTATATAAAATATGTTAGAATACAATTCATATATGTAGGTACTAATATAGTTACCGGGGAAATTGTTCTTACATGGACATATTTGTATATTAACTACATACGTTCTAGTAATTTAATATTAATTCTGTATGTCATTATTTACAAAATATCAAATTCAAAGTTGATACTTATGTAAAACTTATGAAATAAGAATTCAATTTAATTTTTAGTTATAATATTTATGAAAGTGTCATAATTCATAATCATTAATCATAAAGTATTAGATTATTATAACATTTATAAAAACGTTTATTCTTGTTTTAATTAAAGAAATTTAAAATAATGTCATTTTAAGCATAATGCTATTAAAATAGTTTTATTATAGAAATATCGCTGTTTAACATATAATCATAAGTATATCTATAAAAATTTTATTTTTTGTCAAGACATTGTATAGAATATTTTTGCACACCACAATAATAGTGAATTTAGCATGAACAAATATCAAATCAATATTTGTATGAAGAATAAAATAGCATTAAAAAAAAACCTTTTCTAATACCTTTTTAATGTCTTGGGAAATTTAATGTTTAATATAAGATTTAAAAAAACATTGTGTAAAAATGCATTTAAGGTTAAATAAACATTTAAAAATAATTTTTTAGTAAATACCCTTAACGTAGGTAGTAGGTGATACATAATATAGAACCTATAAGACAGTAGCAATTATGAATTTTTTTTTTTTTGAAAATGAAACAATATATAAAATTATTTTGTTTATTATAATTATGGTAGATAATTAGTATAAAAATATGAATTTAAAGGGTATTTTTTGCTCAACTTTGCATTTCATATAAATTCTTTTATAGTTATCTTGAAATGTTACGTCTAAACAGTTTTAATAAATAGTAATGAGGTCTTCAAATAGGTACCGTCATAGCACAAGTAATTATTTACTTCACTCAAAATATAAATGAAAAACAAAAATATTTATACGCATTTGTATATTATACAATCATATTACCTTCCAATCAGAAATATTACTCTAAATCTGTCGGACTCAAACTCTGTGAACTTGAGAAACCATATTAATGTCGTTTCGTCAGGAACATTAACGTTGCATGTATCTAATATATTATATTTTATCATAGTTCTTTAGTCCTTACTAATCGTTCTACACGTATACTATTATATTTGTTAAATTTTCGAATGAAATGTATGAAATGGACTAATAAAGGGCATCCTCCGTTGATTTATAGTCAAATGATCAAATAGATAACTCGAAATATATTCTGTATTTTTGGTTTTATAAATGAATATCAAGAATTGAAGAAAGACAATTAATTAAAAAAGGAACTTATGGTCATTTTGTAAATACATACATAATTTGTTGTATGTAAAACTGATGACTAATACAATTTTAATTTATGTCATAAAATTACGGCCGTATAGTAGACCAGGCTTTAACAAATTATTACTATATAGGTGTCGACCTATTCCATTTATTCATTATATAAAACGACCGTTCTTAATAGCAATATAATCGTCCGAAAGGCGATGGTATGAATGTATAATTGGCACTTGAAAGTATTGGTTAGTTAGCATTATGAAATAATAGGAAAATATGAATATGTGGAAAAATGGTTACATATATGGCACAAATTATTAATATATAACGTTTGAAAATTATATATTACCTATTGTTGTTCTCACACGTCAAGGATCTATATAATGTCTACAGTACAAGAACAAAGAGATAAATAATAAGTAGACATCTGTGTAATTTATCGACTGACTGGAAAGCAGATCTGGTGTCTGTTGTGTTCTATAAACTATTTATCATAATATTTTGGCAACCCGGGACCGCATTAAAGGGAGGTACCCGTAGCTCGCGGGATCGCCATAATGTACTAAAACACCCGAGCTTCGGGCATTTGGAAAGGGTTTCAATTAATAACTCAGAGTCTCTCGCGAAATATATGGGGCCTCACATATCTTAATTTGGCACCATGGGACAAGGAGTGTTATTGGTACCTATTTCCTACTCAAATAATGTAATAGTGAACAATATAATATAAAATGAAGCGTGACCACCCTTAGTTTGGACGACTAGAACAAATCTATTTTATACTGACAATGCTATCCCACTAAAATGATTATCGTCTTATCACAGGTCTTATGAAAATGTACACTTCCTCAATAAAACTTTACCAAACGAACCGATAAAAATATTTTACACTTGGCGACTTGTGGTGGTTGGAGATGGAAATTGTTTTTGTTATAAATCTTATATTTTCCATTGTACGAAATAGTCCTGTTAAAATATGATTCTTAAATATGTTTTATCTGAAACTAAATCGAAAACGTATGCCCTGATAAAACCACAGGTACTACAATTATTGAGTTAAAAATAATAAGAAATTAGTAAGGTAGGTATTGTTGATTGTATGTGATGTGTTTCGTACTTTTAAAGGCGAAAACTTCTCACTAAAAAGCGTCTATTTTAAATTTGAGTACACGCTGTAAAGAAACGAAAACTTCGCGAAGAACGTCCAAGAAAATAAACGATCATTATAGTTTGTAGACGAAGGCCATGGTGGGATATTTTGAAGGGATAAGCGCTGAGAGCTTTGTTTTATGATCATGCTGTCTAATGGAATATATATTTGACCGTCAAGATTTCGACACCGAACCGAGTGTTTAATATGCATTTATCTCCGAAGTTTAGAATATTTAGCGAAATAATAATATTATATCGGTACTTACTCAAGGTTACTATATTATATTAATAATTTATTGGATTACGGGTGAAATTAGAGCGCGTGGTCGGACTCCTCTAACATCATAAACATTATATGTATTATTATAACTACGTTTACACACCCTGTTCGCGATATAATTAATAATTTAATAGTGCACAAATCGTATCGTGTACAATAATAATATATATATTGTCGAATAGAGTACCTATACTGTTTATTACCATATAGGTATTTTACTGCAATTTAATGTTGTTTATAATAATACTATAGTGCTACAATGGGCAAGTCATACTATTTATAATAGTACTTACTGTCTAATAATAATAATAATAATATTATATTTGTTTATATAGTCATAGTTTACAGATTGAGTTTTGTGGTCGTCACGTCTGATTTGTAGGGCTGGAACAGTTTGTTTTTGACATACTCCTTGTGGTAGACTTGCTTGTGGACGGCCAACGAACATTCAGCCGACTGTATGTCTTCCCTGCCGGTTTCCGGGCCACTGGAAGTCATGAAAAACGGTTGCGACGGCAAGCGGTCAACGGCGGATGATGGCGTAGACTCGTCCATCGTGGCGTTATTGTTGACCGGTTTGCCGGAAGTGGTCAGCACGCAGTCAACTATGCCACACTTGCAGCTTGTGCCAGCGGCCGCCCCGGAGAAATCAGTGGCGTCCGCGGCCGACGATGACGACGATGACGACGTCGCAGCCACCGCGGTCGTCGTCTTGTTATTGTCCACCGCGGCCGTCGGCGTTTTGTGATCGGCCACCGCAGCCTTGTGGCCGTCATAGCTGGTGGCCGCGTTGTGGTGGGCGTTATTGGACTCTGCTGCGGAGGCGTCGGTGGTTGCGGCCATGCCAGCGGCGTCGGCCGCAAACTGATGGTGATGGTGATGGTGGTGATGGTGACCCACAAACGGCCCGAACGGTTTCTTCATCATCTGCTGAAGGGACTGAGTCGGCGGTGCCGGTGGTGGCGGAGGCACCGGACCGACGTAGTGCTGAGGCTGGAACTTACCGTACTCACCGCCGCCGATACTTCCGGGGCCGTGGAAATAGGACGGTCCGGCAGCCGCGGCTGCCGCTGCCGCCGAATACTGGTAGGCATTGGCGATGGCCGCTATGTCAGGCAACGTGCCGTTGGCGTGCGCGCTGGCCGCGGCCGCCTGTAGCACTGTGGCCGCAAACGTCGGATCCGTGTACACGGCGTACGGCCACGCCATGGCGATCCTCTGCCGTTTGTCCTTCATCCTCCGGTTTTGGAACCACACCTGAAATTATTAACCGAAAATACGCTTTGACGTGTGACTGATATACAACAGCCAGTATGACGTGTCAGGTATGCAATATGGTGGCTGTCGCATATCAACACTGATGATCGATATTAAGTCAAATATAATAATATTCAAGTAAATGCGTGGTGTTAGAAATAAATCAAGAAACAATAAAAATATACACAATACGCTATATTGAACCGTCAGTACATAATATATTTCTATAATGACAATTGAACAATAATATTATTAGGTGCACACACACACACACACACACACACAATTATTATAAATAATACGATAATTATTACTCTAAATGACCTTTCATTTCGAAAAAAATGATTTTAAGTTATAACATTTTTTTAGAATATTATTAAAAACATTTGTTGAAATGTTTTTTTTTTTTGATAATCCAACGATTGACACCAGGGTAGAAAAATAGAAGTTAAAGGTCAAACAATAAATATTAAGAACTTCTTTAGTAGACACAATATCAAAACAGTTATAAAAAGTAGTAATATTAACTACAAAATCCACAAAATCTGTAGGACAAGATGAACGACTAGGATGAAGTTCTAACAGTTACCAAATTTGTATCTTTGAGAAAATTATACAAATTAGTTTAAGGAGATTAAAAATATATGCTAATCAGATACAATACAATTAACTTGGTCCAATATCGATAGGACGACTTTTAAACATTACGAGTGTCAGGACGACATCGTTACAGCACCAGGCTTTAAAATTCATCTTTACGTTTAAGAGAAAGGGTTACAAATGGTTAGAGATCAGGCACATAAAAATGAAATTGGTTCGTTAGGTTGATGCACTGAATGCGTTACAGCACTCAGATTTTAATTTCAGTTTTGACTCCAAGTGAAAGAGATGCACATTTTTTTAAAAATACGAGTACAAATAGACACATTTTGAGTTCAAAAAAATTAGGTTTGTCCGGTGTGAAAATGATAAATTTCAAATGTCAGGATGACTCATTTAAAATTATGCTACCAAGATAAATTACCAATATTTAATTTCAGTAAAATCTACATAACTACTTTTGTCACAAAATTATGTTAAAAATAATATTCCATATATTAATAATACACTGCTTATCAAATATATGCCTACGTCTCATATATATGTATCTAACCAGATAGACCTATAAGTACCATTTAGGCTGGCAACAATACAGCGTAAATATTTGTGTTAAAATAACATACTTTTATCGTCGATTCGGGAAGATTTAATTCGGTGGCAAGTTCGCATCTTCTCGGTCTGGACACGTAATTTTCTTTGTAAAATTCTTTTTCTAATCGAAGTAACTGTTCTCTTGTGAATGCCGTTCTATACCTTCTTATCGTTTGATCTGTCGTACCATCTAATCATCGATTATTATTTATTAATAAATTTGAACAGAATTTTGGAAATATTGGTTGTTTTAATAGGTAAGTATATATATATTTTTTATAGTGTATATAGATAGTTTAATATTTATTAGAATTTATAATTATTAGATAATATAAAATTATACATAATTGAATAATTTAATAATTGTGTTTTTTACACATATGAAAAAATATTTATTCCGATCAAATTATTTTAATTAACATTCATCATTTCGAGACACATTTTTCCCTGTGTTGGCACATTATTAGATCTATTTTTTTGAATATCATAATAATATAATGTTAATTTTTTTTTTTAATGATTTTTAATAATAAATTACTATTTGTCAAGTAGGCGTCCACATATTATGCTAGAACTAAATATAATTAAAGACAAAAACTCGTAAGATTTTTCTAGGCTGTTTAGATTTTGTTTGGGCACATAAACATTGCAAATATATTCAAACAACTATGATATTTACACTCGTACCAGCTCAAAAAATACAAAAATAATATACGATGGTTTAAATATTCATATAATAAAAATATCTCTGTCAATTTCGAATTTGAAAGGTTTCAAATTCGGCACCAATATCAAAAAATTGAAGTTGGCACTAGCATGTTTGTGTGTTGATTTGTAAAGTTTAATGATCTGCCAAAATCTATCAAGTTATTAATGATAGTTATAAAGTTCTAGTATAATGACAAAATTACATAATGACATAATGTGCTATTGCCAACTTGACGGACGTACATAAAATCACGATCACACAGCGTTTGAGATAGGCTATTTAGCTACACCATGATAGAAGATACATTTTTCCGGTACCTAAAATTTGTATAATTAATATTATTTATACTTTAAAAATTATTTAAAATATAGGAATTTAAAACATGTACCTATTATGATCGGTTTTTATAATTAAAATTTTTTAGTTTTATCTGCACTTACCTTTGTTCTGTTCAGAGTTTGGCCGGGTATCCAACCTCAAATTATAGTTTTGTAAATCATTTTCTAATTTTGGCAATGGAAGTTTGGTAAACATTAAACTGTTTTGACGATCTATGCCTTCTTGATCGGACGACGGTTGATTTGTACTGTTTGATCTTGATAAACAAGCATACGCTGAGTTGTGCATCTCTCGGACAATGGTTGTATATTTTGTTTAAAAACCATTACAGTCTTAATACTGCCTGAAATTAAAAAAAAAACTATTTAAATTGTTTTGTAAACATTCTATATACATATATCAGTGTTCCTCGAATCGTATGTAAACTATAATGGTAATATTTGTTACTGATTTAAGAAGTCATATTTTGTGTCGTGGTGCAAATTTTTCGGGACATATATTATTATTTTAGTAGGTATTATCATAATTCTTAACAATGATCCCAGGGTTTAATAAAACTATAATCGCCAAAATTATTTTTTAATTATAAAATTGTGTTTATGCAATAACTATGAATTCGCCAGTTACTCTAATTTCATTTTTAATTTTATTATTTTAAATTTCATCATTTATAAATATTGTATACTATAATTAGGTAGGTAATAAAATTTAAACTGATCACTTTAGAATTTACCTATTCTCGACCCTATTAATGTAATTATGATTTTCCATAAACTCATGTATTAAATATTTAAATCATTAATATTAAGTCACAATTGTCATATTTGAATACGTCATTAATTTTATTACACAGTTGCAAGTTGTGAAAAGTTGTGTATTTAATAACAATTTATCCTGAAAATACTAGATTGCATAATATATATTCTAATACTATATCTCAGCATAAAATAAAGCTTTTGCATATTTATTATAAGTGGTTAGAAAATACTTTTATTTAAAAACCTTAATACAGTTTTAATTTTAATATACAAACTAAATTGGATACTCGTTGCACACGTGATAATATTTTTATATATTTTTTGATGACCATTTGCGTACATAATTATGAACAATTAAAATACATTTTCGGGTAGAATCTAAGTATTTGATATAAATACAAGATGTTGGGTGTATCGCCTAAATAACAAAAATATAATAAAATACGTTATTCAAGTTAATAAAAGTTTATTTTGGTGATGAAATTACAATATCCAACGATAAACGTTATGGTAACAAATATTTAAAGTGAAAAAATTTTGTGTTATAGGTATACAATAGTTTTAAATTTCATGAATTTAGAAAATTAGAGGAAATTAATATTTTTGGAATACTAACAAAATGTTTAAAGCACTTATATTATGAACAGTGATTGTGATCAAATTACCAATAAATTCGAGGTTAGACCGGCCTGGCCATATCTCACAGAAAAAAGTCTTAATTCTTATAAAGGATAAATTAAAGTATTATATGAGTACATTTTTGTAGTAAATGTAACATACGTAGGTATTTAGTGTTTAATTTATTTAACGTACTTGCGTGTTTATGCTTGATTCCTCTGATAATGTTATTTTAAGCATAAGAGAAGGCTAAATATTTCTTGTATCATTAACTGTTATTATTTTTTTTATTAATGTACCTAGAAATATGTGCAAATTATTTAAAAATGGTAACTATTATTTGTAAATTTGTGCTCAAATTAGTTGAATATTTTAGATAAATGTGCACAAAGTGGTTGTAAGTATGTGAACTATATTTAATGTATTAATAAGTTTAGTAAATAAAATTATAACTAAAACTATAATCGTGATGTAATAAACATTGGCCGTGACTTCAGAAGCACTATATTATATTTTGTTTTACGTTTGTACAGTACCTGCCTATGAAGAAAATATAGATCTATGCTGAATGTATACACTAGTTCATTATATATATTACATATATCATATCTTCACAAAGCTGTTCAAAAGATGGGGGTGTAGCGAGATCATTTTGACTCAGGTCCAATTTTAAAACAATTTTTAGGGGCCCTCTAAAAATTCAAAATGAATTTGTACGTTAGTTAGATAATAATATATTTTGTGATTAAGATTAATCGGCACTACCAATCATTATCGAGCCTATCATTGCTGAATTCATTTTCTTTATGAAATTTCAATAATACAATTTTATTTTGTTAAGTACTGTTTATATAATTATACTACATAAGCAGGCTATATTTTTTGTTATCTTAAATGATAATAATTTACATTAATAATTTTCATGGTGCCGGAATGTGAAAATTAATGAAAAAAAATATCGACATTTATTCGTAGAAATTCATTTATTTTAAATTTTAATGCTAAAAGCTATAAGTTACATTAACACCGATATCATGAGTTAAAATGAATTTAGTTGACCAAATTTGGTAATATTTTGCAAATTTCTGTAACTATTTTTTTTTTTATAATATCATATAATGACAATTTAAGAGGCCCGCGATTAATTTGCCCTTGGTTTCGAAAAATTTTAAGACAGCTATGTGTCTTTAAGACATGTCGTTTAAGTGGTGTTCATTACTTTTTAGGAAAAAAATTTTGAAATGATCATCAAAAAAAAAAATTCATAAAATGTATTTTATCAGATATTATATATATATATATTATAATAAAAAATTTACAGATTACACAACTATACAATTTATTACACCTAGTAAATAAAATACGTTTTTATATCGATAGTCTATCACTTTTCACTAGTTAACAGAAAACAAATATTTAAATAAAAAGTCATTGCTTTGATTGAATTTATCTCCTACTTTCTCCTTTTACGGGGTGTGTATTTTTTTTTTTATTATTATTACATTTCAGAGATATTTAACACTATAACAATAACTATAATCAGGTGAATATTATTTAATTATCTCCTATAAAAATTTTAACAAGTGTGTAATTGTTTATTTTTGTATCTAGAATATATATGTGATGTACATTATACTATAATACAATTATTTATTTCAAATATTTATATTTATAAATAACATAATACATACAATACAGCATTTTCGTTTCATTTTTGCAATAATTACATTATTTCAATTTATCTTATTTATTCATACATATAAAACTGTTAAAAAATCTATTATACTTAAGATCAATATTGTAATTTTATTTGAAATAAATATAATTATATAGGTTTTTATTTTATTTTTAATTGTGTAAACAATTTTATTTTGGTACTTTATGGACTTATTTTTATATATATATTCTTATTACTATTTTTCAAATAAAAAATGTCTTGTTATTTTTCTAATTTTATTGTTTATTTTATTATACTATTTGTGTACCATTTAGGTACTTTACTTTTGGAGATGGTTATAAAGATATGAATGAAATACATTCATGTTCAAAGAGAGCTAAGATGCTTTATTACATATTGCACAATTATTGCTAAAATTAAAATGGTGTTAGTATAAAGGAATAATGATAATGTAAAATACATTGTAATCAAAGATGATGAGATTTGAAACATTAGGTTTTTTTTCTTATGATAGCTTAAATATTTGCTTGAATACAATAGTATATTAAATATTATTATATAAAGTATCATTTAAAAATAATCCTCCACAGATAGTAAATGTCTAACTTAATATAACTAATAGATTAAAAAAAAAGCTCTTGTCATAAAAACTTTGACATTCTAAATATATTTATTGCCAAAATCTAAAAATCTAATAATCTTCATACCCAAACCCTTAACTTTTTAGATCTAGGCTCTGACTACTCTCCAGTTTTGCTCACTATAGACTGCCACCCCCTCGATAAATCTAATATTACAGCCCTATCTTGTCATCAAACTAACTGAGGAAAATTTGAAAAATGCTTTTCTGTGAAAACAAACTTAAAAATTCATCTAAAAACATCGAATGATATAGACGACGCTATTTATTATATATACTTACACGTAATATACAGTAATCTGTTTGAGACACTTTCAAAGCATTACCCCATAAGGAAGCCATTTAATCTCTCAATATTTATAAGAACTTTGATCTCGCAGAAACGTCGCGCATGTGCGATCTGGCAAAACACCAGATACCCGGCTGACAACTGCCTTTACAATGCACTCGCATTAAAACTTAAATGTCTCCTAGCTAATCACAGATCCAAATCATATGCTAAATATTTATCATTACTCGCGCAAAAAGATGGTACCCTTTGGAAAGCTACTAGAAAACTCCTTAGTATTCACTATCCATCACCCACCTTACCCAATAATGATGGTAGTTGGGCCACATCCGAAGAAGCCCAAGTTAATATTTTCACAAAACATCTAGAAAATACCTTTCAGCCACATTATAATATACTATCTCCAGATGGCATCAAAGACGCAAACAATTTCCTTGACTCACCCTTGCCAATATCACTTCCTACTCATTACTTCTCTTAAGACGAAATAGATTATCAAATTTCATAACAAACCACCAAGCTCTCCTTCAAATTAAAATGTATTTTTTTCAGTCCTTACTATTTAATTCTAAAATCTTATTTAGAAGACCGCTTTTTCTCAGTGCGGATAGGCTTCGCTACTTGCTCTCCGACAAGAATTAATGCTGATGTACCACAAGGCGCAGTGACCGCCCCACTACTATTCAACATATTCATCTCCAATCAACACATTAGTAACCGATTATATCGTCATATGAGTATACAAATTCATGAAATTAATAATAATAATAATAAAAAAAAAAATAATGTAAATTCAAAGGCATATAAGTTAGCTTACTAAGTTTATAACTATTTAACGTCAAAGTACCTCCGCTGGGAGGTCTCTTCACTTTGTGTTTCATGTATACTTTATTATATCCATCAAATAAGTTTATGTTGAATCATGTGACAGATTATTTAATAAAGAATTAAGTTAAAAAAAAAATATTACTTTTTATTGTAATATTATTATTAATGGTTGAATTACATTGTAAATAGTAGTATAGTATTAAAATATGTGTATTTATTATGAAACTATTACTTACCCGTTTTCAAACTATACCGTATAAATAATACAGTATTAAAAACGAGAACAGTTTAACCACATAGTTTGTAATAGTGTTAAAATCGTGAAATGTGGTACCTATAAGCTTTAAAATATATAAATGTAATATACGTTTACACATTTTTATTTTTCAGTTTTTATGAATTTAAATTTGTGTAGCTAATTTTAGCATACAATACCTCAGAACAGCAAATTTATTTGCTAAAAAATTATTATTAATTTAATTTAAATATTGTAATTTGCATCTTAATTTAAGTTATCCCAATCACTACATTTGTCACAAACCGTTAGGTAATAACTGATGTTGGACAAATAATAATTAAAATTAGTTTAATATTAAAAAAAAAGTCTTTATATATTAACTACTATTTATTTTTCGAAATTATTGCTTTCTCCCGAGAACTTGGGAGGAAAATACTTAACTAATTATTTATGAATTAAACATTAATTCTGTATAAGATATGTAAGTAAAATATATTCATACATAATAAAAAAAAAATATGGTTTCAAAACGATTTAAAAAATATATACTGATAATGACTACGTCCCAGGATATTTATATCAGTTAAATCCATAAAAAAAAAATACAAATATAACAAACATAGTAAATGCGATAACCCAAAATAAAAATAGCTATTGGTTATTGTATCATATTATAATTGATTTTATTTACATACCTACATAACACATAATTTGTTGTCATATGTTTACGTATATATTATAATGGAATAACAAAAATTTAATTAGTGTGTAACAGTCTTGTAAAAAATACTTTTTAAAAAGTATTAAGATATCAACACTAGTATTCGTTTAAAAAGGCATTAAAAATACTTTTAAAATACTTGCATAAAAATGCATTTTACTAATACTCACAAAGTATTTGAATAAAAATACAAGTATTTTTTTAACGATTTCATAAACACTATAATATGTCTGACAATTTAGAGGTAAAAATATGATTGCATATTTCGTTCACATATTTTTCAACTAATATTTATATAATAAAAAAAACAATAAAAAAAAGTTATATTACCTATTAATATAAAACTATTAAAAAAATTGTTAGAATTTCATTTTTCTCAAAAAATTCCCATACAGAACCTCTTTTGTTTCAACGACAACAATAATATTTTTATTGATATAATCAAATTTTTGTAAAAAATAATTAATAAAGCAGACTTTATGGTATTTTAATACGAGTATTTAAATGTTATTAAAAATACTTATAAAAAGTATTCAGACTACTTAAAAATATACTTAGAAAAAATATATTTGAAATACCACAAATACTTCAAAAAGTATTTAAATACAAATATCCAAATACTTGTATTCTAATACTTTACAAAGCTGATGTGTAAGTACATGTAATAACTAAATTAACTTTTTAGAATAATAATAAGAGATATAAATTCTGTTGAACATGTACTATGTACACACGATATACCTACATAATATATTATGTACCAATTGCCTAAAGATTATAAATATAATATAGTGTATGAAAGGACGTTTTGTTATTAATAACTCAAGGATGGTTTCTCTAATTTATATTTTACAAATTATACCATTAAGGCACATTTCAACGAGCTGCAAACCAAAATGTACTACAATTTGACAACAAAGTATATAATTTACAGTTGAATAAACAGTAAAATATTGCAATAAATAAAAAATGACGTGCGAAATATTTTATTAAATTGAAACAATTTAATGTGACAAATAGTACCATTTATAATAAATATTGAAATTAAAATGCAAATTAATACAATTAACACAATCTAAAAAGGGACCTACCACATCATATTATGGTTCATAATAATATGATATATTTGTAGTAAACTGATAAAGTTCTAAAGACCATTTTCTGTTATCATCTTAATAGAGTGAAGTGTAAAATTATTAGTAGAATTTAATATTGATATCAAATATATTTTATAAATTTTCACTTTTATTTCTAAATTAAATTCATATTAAGGTATTATCTATTAATTGTGGCTCGGTGTGGCGCAGTCGAACGCTCAACTGCGGAAATGCTCTGAGTGTACCGGCCGGCGTTGCTAGTTCCCGGATGGGTCACTCGGGTTTATAGCAACAAATCCTTGCTACATATACAAAAACGTGTTATAACCAACCGTACCTCAGCCTACAATAAAACCTACTATAAAAAACCTACAAACAGCTAATGACCATAGATGCCGGGCTTAAGATCAATAAAAAAAAAAATATCTATTAAGTATTGAAATATAAATTAAAATAAATATATTTTTATAATTTAGTATTGTTAAAGCATAATATTTGAAGACTACAAAGTAACACATTGCGTAAAAATACAATGTTTTGATATGACATAAATTTAAAAAAATACTCAAATGTTTCATATTCGTATTGCAGATAATAAAACATATTAATAAATATTAATAACTAATACCTACATCAACACTTTAAATAGGTATACCGTTAGATTACCCATCGGGTCCTTTTACATTCTCCGCAACAGAAAAATCCAAAGGTATACACATTCAATTTTATGATGTTAATAAGTATCTATAATAAAAAAAAAAACGCTAATCAAAAAATTATTTTTTTTTTTTTGTATCAACAGTCATTAACTAGTATCTATATAATACAAATTACAATTGTATTATTCTAACCATACTTATTATACACAAAAATCATAATTCTGAATAAGTTATTGTACCTAATAGTATTTAATAATATACCTAAATATTTTTTTAATGACAAGTTTTTAAAATAAGGAAATTTGAGTTTATTGACAAATAATATTATATCTATACTAATTTGTTAAATCTAAAAATTATTTTAGAAACAAAGGAACAGATAAAGGAAAAATATTTAAATATGAAAATAAACGCAAAGAAAACAAAAGTTCTAGTCTGTAGTAGTGATAATAACATAAGAACAAGAACACAATTAAAGGATGATAAGAATATAAAGTAGAGGATTTCATATATTTGGGTAGCACTATAAACTCAGATGTAAATAAAGAAGATAAGACATCAAAAATGTCAAGCTAAGATGGCATTTAATAAGAAAAAAAGTATTTTTACTTCAAAATTATTGATTTTAAAATTAGGAAGATTTACTAAAAACGTACATCTGGAGCATTATGCTATATGGATGTGAAATATGGACTATTACAAAATAGAAAATTAGAAGAATAGAGGCATTTGAAATATGTTGCTATAGAATGATGAAAGAGATAAGTTGAACTGATAGAATTATTAATGAAGAAGTTTTAGAAAGGGATTTGGGAAGAAATCAATATGGAAAAGTATACAGAAAAGAAATTAATTAATAGATCATACTTTAAAACACGAAGGGATACTAGGACTAATAGTTGATGGAAAAAATCATAGAGGAAGACCAAGACTATAATACATAAGTCAGATAATAGAAGACCAATGATGTAATTTATGTCAAGAATTGAAAAGCAAAGCTAGTGATAGAGATACATGGAAGTTGCTGCAAACCAATCATTAGATCGAATATTGCAAAAAAATGAATTAGGTACATATAAATAATTTAAATCACACATTTTAGATATAGATCCAAGTATAAATTTGAATTTAGTAAAATTATCATATCTGTAAAATATGTATTGCACATAGTATGTGCATTACCCGTACGTACCTATATTTTAATAGAAAATACGTTTTTATTCATTATCGCATTTATTAGATAAACTGATTGAATAACGAATTAATCATTTGTATCTACAACAGTTATCCGACCTAAATATATAAATATTTATATTCATAGGTTACATATACAGTATTTTCTCTCAGCCATATACGAGTTTTATGGAATTGTAATAATTTATTGATAAAATAATCGATGTATTTACTGCAAGCTTTGCATATTTTTTAATCTAATCATATGAAGAAGATATATATATATATATATTATTATTAATATATATTATATATAATAATATATATTATTAGAGTCGTATTTCTAACAGTATAACCCATTATACCATTTTTTAGGTACTGCTATACACTCTATACTAAATCAGCGGCATATTTTCTTGAAATGCATACGTAAATATGTTTATATGTTGTGTTGTAATTTGTATAATATCCATTAATTTAAAGAAATATTCGAAAAACAGAAGAGAGCAGACTCCTTGTTTTTAAAAGGAAAATTCTGAGAAGAATTTCGGAACTGTGGATGACATTGTTATCAATGTTTGGATGATAAGAATGAACAAAGAATTAGAATCACTCTATCAAAAACCAAATATCATAGAAGCAACTTAATCTAAACAAGAGATTATGATGGAAAGGGCATGCTTGAAGAAACCAAAATCTATTAATCCTTATAATAGGTAATGAATAAAAACTTATTAAGAAAAAGACTCATTGAAAGACTGAAAATGAGGTGGAAAGATGAAATCAAGAAAGATGTGGACAATTTAGGAGGAGGAGGATTAGAATGAGAGGCGCGAGCAGCTGGTTGGGATAAATGAAATAAGGTGGATATATGACCGGATTCTAGAGATAAATATAAAAATTATTATTTTCATAATGATTAATGATGATGCATATTTTTAATTCACTTAAAAATTACATAGAATTATCATTAATAAATAGGTACTTAAAATATTTATTTATTTTTATTTTTGACTATGTGTGATAAGTATAGTTTTATAATGTAATTATGACTAATATGTATTATTTTCGGTATTTTTAACGCTTTGTAGCTTTTTAGCGTAATAATTATTTTATTCACACATTTATAAATTGAAAATTAAAATAGTATTTATATTTTAAATAATGTAGTAGGTACTAATATTGGTTTTAATAAAACCATAAAATACTGTGAACACATCAGTAATTTATAAAAAGATCTTAATAATTTTTGAATAAATCAATGGTATTAATAATTGGTTTTAGATACGTACAGTATTTTTAGGTTTTAGAGTTAACATATATATATAATATGCATGTAATATAATATATATAAATATTTATAACTAATTTTATTTATTCATTTAGTTTGTTTAGTTTGATTTAATGTTTAGAATAATTATTATAAGATTTAATTTATTGTGGTGTAATGTATATACAAATATGTATAAGGATAACTTAAGACAATAAATAATATAACATGTTGTTGTAATTTTTTTTTAGGTTTGACTAATTAGTTATTAGTAAGGTTCAATAATCAGTATTGAACATTCTGATGCATATTTATTATTTGTCGCATACAAATGCAAGATTTCATTAATTGCATATAATATTAAATTTTTATAATTATAATCAAGAAGACATATTCATTTTTTACTGTAAGATAAAGTAATTATAAGGTATTAAATAATATATTTTATTAAATATTATTTATCCTGCACTAGATAATATATTACATTTTTTCAATAAGATTTAATTTATTCACACAATCCATTCTTTTTTTTTATTTAACTTATTTGTTAGATAATTTTTATGTAATGTACTAATAAAAATATTAGTAGATAGTATACAAGGATTACAATAAGTATGGTATTTAAACAAAAAAAAATATAACACAAAAAAAGTACTTGTACTTGTGTAATATTTTGGTATGCTTTTTTAGATTATATCTGTGCTCCCAATTAAACGATTAATAAAAAATAATGTTTACCTATTAAATAATAATAAATTAAAATGTAGCTATAAGTATGCAATATTATGAGCTAAATACTATAATTATTAGAACAAAGGATAAACTTTCAGTTAGATAGTACCTCAAAGTTGATTCATTTTAATCTTACTCGATTGAGGTTATAAATTATATTGTTACCTACCCATTTATAAATATGAATTGGAGAGTAAGTTTTCACGTACCTTTATAAATAATACTCAACAGCTTTTGTTCGATAATAGTAAAAATTAAAATTAAATTTAATAAAAGTTAGGTATTTCATAAAAAAAAAAGAAGCATTATATTTTTCAATATAATTATATTTTGCCCGTATATATTATTATAGTAGTTATGTATATTTGATTAATTATAATAAATATTTCAATTAGAAGTTCTAAAATTAATATTGTATTTTGTTTAATTATCAGATATACAATAAGTAGGTAGTTTTTTTTTTTATATGCCTTAACAATTTGTATATTTTTAAAAGAATAATTATATTTATTTATTTAATATAAACTCATATAAAAATATGAAATTTAGGTACAATATAGCTATGCCAAAAGTTAATTTAAAAAAATTATCATTGAAACAATATAATATTCAATTATACATTGAATTTATATTATATTGACAATTCTTGTGCTTCCCCAATGTAAATTATTATTTATTTTTAAGTGAAACAGAATAGATTATTACATATTTTAGTTCATATTCTTTTAAATAAGATTTGACATTTCTCATACTTAGGTTATCAAATTTATATTTTTATCAGTAACCTTTGAAAATTTAGTAGTTACTTATAATATATAGAAACTGAAATTGATTAAGTTTTAAATTATTTTGGTTTTGGTTATACAGTTCTTTAAATTTAAATAAATTTGTTCTAATTCTTGAATGATAAAATATTATACTTGTCATGATATAAAATACTAACCGTTTTTTTCTAAATTATTGTATTAAGTTTTTAGCATAAAATTAAAACCATATGATAATTATATGTTTGTAGATTACTCGATCGTAAATGTATACCTATGTGACTATTATAGACTTATAAGACTAAAAAAATTAAATATATATTAAAGCATTACATTTTAATTATGATATATTATATCTATTTAAAGGCATGGGAATAGTATTTTGTTCAGTAGTATTAGTGATTACTGACATTGGACTCTTCAATTGGCAATTTCAATAAATTGTATACTATAGTTATATTGTGTAAATGAAACTAGTATCAGCTATTAAATATGCATAATTTATAATAAAGAATGTAAAATTAATTAAAATTCAAAATTTTTAACTGTCACATAATACAATTTGATGGTTAAACCTGGAATTTCAGTTAAGATTTATATTCTATTGTTTTGATACATATAGTTCATAGGTATATTTGAATATTGTAAACTAAGTAATTTGAACTAAAATAATGATGTTATAAGTTTAGATTTAAAACATTAAAACCTGTCAAGTACAAATTTTAAAAATCGTATAAAAACATAAAAATTAAACTTAAGATTATGTGATAGGAAATACGTTGATTATTATTTGTTATTTACTTATTTTCTTAAAATTTTCCACAAAAAATGCATTCAATAAATCTTTTTTTTTTTTTGCTTTTGGAAAAAAAATATATAGTACTAGAAGCGATAAAAATTATGATTAAGTTTATCGTTGCAGTAAAGAAAGTTGTATAATATAATATAGAACTTCGATCTGAAAAATGTGAACGAAACTTGCAGTTGCAGAAAACAAGTATTCGAAGATTGATGAACAATGAAACTATAAATATATTAAAGAGGTGCTGTCTAGATTTAATTTGATGTAGATCAACCAACATGACATTTTCTTAGAACATAACATTAAAATATCCAAACAGAATTCTGAATAATAGGTACTCATATTATACTATTGTTAATATGAAACACAAGCTTTTCAGAGTAGCACTCAGACTGGACATTTGTCTTTTATATTATCTGGCTAAAATTTATTTACCAATGTTTAAAAATATATATAACATATAACTGTATAAAAATCACTCTGGATCGATTTATGGGTATTTACATATAGCTGGTACTCTATGTGCATAGGCTAACCTAACCTATCAAGAACACCTCATCAAAAGGCGTTATTTTCTCGACGACCGGAAACGGATCATTGCAATGTGATGGGTCACCCACAAAACACAATCGTCATAATTCGATGAGCGTATATCAACCGCCTGTTAACCTAAAATTATTGAGTGAGTCATATCGTGCACCTTATACCTACTCACCTTAAAAACAGTGGTGGAACAGTAAGACGACGGTGGTGGCGGCGGTGGATCAGTTTCGCGGTAACCAATCCACAACAATGATATTGACGACCGGCAACGGCGTTTAGAATACTGCAGATTCCGAAGCGGTGGCGTCGAGCGTGTCGCGTGTATGTGCGGACTGTCGCGTGTGCTCGCGTGTGTGCGCGTGTAGGTTCGCGTGGACGACAAAAAGATCCGTCGTGACGCGTGTCGGAAAAACGATCGGCCGTGGCAAGGGAGGAGGCGGTAGAGCGGCTGATAGGCGGGTGGTAGGCGCGGCGCGCGAAGGGGCGGATGACCGGAGACGACGAGCTCGTAGTAAACGTGGATCGAGGTGGGGGGCGGAGGAGAGTATAAATCGGTTTTTAATATTGAACGTCCTTTCCGGTTTGGCTGACGACGATATATCTGGTCCGACTGTCTGCTCCGTCTCTATCTTTCTCTTTCACTCTCACCCTCTGCAACTCTCCGCCCCCGCTCAATCTCTCTATCACCGTCCCTTCGCGCGTGCGCCCGAGTATCTCCGTCCGCACATAAAACGCACTGCTACATTACGTTCTCTATGTATGCGTGTATAAAGCGGCGGCGCGCGCGAATGCGTTATAATAAGGTATATTATCGTGCTGTGAAATGAGACTCATGGGCCCCTCGAGGATACTATTGCCGCATCCCTCCCTCCATCGAGTCGGTGGCAGTAGCACCGGCGGCATTCATCCCTCTGGCGATTGGTCCACTCCCATTTTAACACCGTGCACACGCCTTCCCCCCTTACAGCCAGTATATACGCGCGCGAAATTGATTTCCTCTATGACTACGATTATACGAGGCCCGTCATCCGTTCTCAGCACGTTGTGGTGTTTAGGGTGGAGGGAGAAATATCATGGGGAGGGCGTGGCTACTGGTGGTCGGGGTGTGTTTCGCGCGCGCGCCCACCCGCGTTCCAACCAGCGCACCCTCCCTGCGAACTCGCGTATCATCCCTCCACCACATCGTCGGAGTCGTCGTTATATCCGCGACGGCGGCAGGGCGCAAACTAATAGCAACGATATTAAGGATTTAACGGCGTGAATAATGGTTGTCGTTCAGATTGTTTTCATGAGTATTTCATTTGCCCTCACCACCTCAGCATCATCCATCTCTTCCTTCTCCTTCTCCTTCTCCTTCTCCTGCTTCTCCTCCTCCACAACCACCTCCACGCGCGCCACTTACCCGATCGTTTCTCCAATAATATCATATATACACAATATACATATACATTATATACACACATAAAATATATATATACACGCGATCTCCTCTAACACCCGCAAACCGTGCATACTATGAGTATATATTATTATTGCACACATGGGGTACACGCGAGCATAGAAATATTGTGCGCACGCACGCACATGCCCCTGCGCGTCTAAATAACCGAAAACGTAGTTGAACGTAATAATATCGTATCACATTATTATAGGTTGGTGTGTAACTATATATATATATAAATATATATATATATATATATATATATATATATATCTGTGTGTGTGTGTGTACCGCAAGTATATTATACAATATACAGGACAAGGGTCGTACCTTTATTATAATACCTAATAATACTTACCTATACGTCGTCTGCCCATTATGAGCTTGGATTTATTTTATAGTGATCGTTACGATCTTACAAATCAAATATATTGTAGGTACATAACTTTGAATACCTATACAACTACCGTGAAAACTGTAATTTTTTACATACTGTAGTAAACATAATCGAAACATTTAACTTAATTATAATCATCTTGGCAGTCTGTATTACATTTGAATATATTCGGATAATTGGTTTATAAAATTATTACAGAATAAAAATATTTATGTGTATACAGAGTTAATCACCTAGTATGCTCAATTTCTTTTTTTCTCCGATTACACAGTTAATCAAAATTTAATTTTTAAAATGTTTATATATAAATATAAACTTAAAGACGCAGCGCTGGATAGCCAAGGTATCGGTCCGCCGAGTTTTTGGATTCCCGACGTTTGATTACAGCTACAACTATGGTGCGATTTAATAATTCGATTCAATTATATTTTCTACTAATGTTTGTACTAATTTCTCATTACCATATAAAAATAAAATTACTATCAAATATTCGAAACCAGCCGACATTTTGAGTAGCCCACTGAGAATTGTTCGGTAGCTCGGCTGCTCAATCGGTGTTGGTTTAAAACTTAAAAATCATATTTTCAAATTTTTGAGATTTTTTTGTACTTTCTACTCAAAGAATGTGTGAATGTGTGTGAAGAAATAGACTTCTATTTTTCGAGTTGTTTAACTTTATATGCGAAGAATAATAGTTTCATGATATTGGGTTAGAAAGATATGGGGCTATGATAATTTGAAAATTTTTGTAGTTAATATTGATCTACCAAAATATATAGTTTGTAAAAACGGAACAAGTATAATATATATAATATACAATATTACATCTATATTATATTTTTGTAAAACCAATTTTAAGAAGTATTATCATTAGGTAGTATAAAAATATTAATAGCTGTGAAACTACTCGTTTGAATTTTGAATGAAGTAGATAGTAGGTACATCTAAGCTTTCAAAAACACTTGGATTATTCACTAAATAACTTATAGTTAACAAGGTTCTCATTTGAAAAATAGAATTTTGTATCACCACAAAACACTTTTTAAGTAATACAAACAATTTCAAAAATTTGAAAATATGGTGTTTAAATACGTTGCAAAATTTCAAAAATCAAAGATTGAATAATT
Organism: Pentalonia nigronervosa; assembly: GCA_014851325.1. Lineage (NCBI taxonomy): Eukaryota > Metazoa > Arthropoda > Insecta > Hemiptera > Aphididae > Pentalonia > Pentalonia nigronervosa. The sequence continues at coordinate 25,090 of JACXSJ010003332.1, forward strand.
CAGAAAAAGTATTAAACTTATAATCAGTATCATGTGTTTTATTTTTAGAAAACTATTTTTGGGATTGTAACTTTTACTGCACATTGTGAAAAATAAAATAAAGTACGAATATTTAATACTTCTGTAGTTGTTAAAAACCTCGTGAAAAACTGAAGTACTTAAATAATGTTAAAGAAATGTAAATATATAAAGTTTTAATAAAATGTTTATAAATTTTTAATTTATTTAGTCCAGTGTTTCCCAACCGGTGGTCCGCGGACCACCGGTGGTCCGTAGGCCAGTCATAGGTGGTCCGCAGTACCTTTCTTCGTTTTCTATTAAAAATTATTTTTTTTTTTTTTTTTTAAACAGCGAAAAATATTTTATTTCACCGTAATATACGGTTATTTTATCGTTGTTTCTACCGACGACCGACTAAAACGGTTGTATGAACTAAAAGAGGAAATGAAAATATTTTTAAACGAGAAGGATTCAGAGTTACTTGAAAAATTTAGTGATTTGAAATTTGAATTACAACTTGCTTATTTAGTAGATATTTTTGAGCACTTAAATAACCTTAATTTGCAACTTCAAGGTTCGGGACACAAAACCTTGGAATTTAG
>JACXSJ010003333.1:0-25686 GCA_014851325.1 Pentalonia nigronervosa
AAAGAAAGATAGCTTAATATATGTATATGGTAAAGAAATAAAATATAAAATAATATGAAAAAAACCAAATAATAAAATAAACAGAAGTCCGAAATAATAAATAATAATAAAAAATAAAATAAAATCCCCAAACACATTATGAATATGAAACAAAAAAAATATTTAAATAAAAAAAAAAAAAAAAAAAACATTAAAATAAGTTGTAAGCTAGATTTAAATATGAATAAGAAACTAATCACCAACAATAAACACAAAATTTAAATGGTGATGAAACAATAACAGCTATTTAAAAATACAAAACTGAAACACAATAACAAAATTAGAACTATTAAAACAATGCTTACACATATTCTTTACTAAAATAATATCTATTAGAATAGGTTAAGTAAAACCTTGTCAAATAAAAATTAAACAATACTCAAAAGAACCGAAATATTAAATTTATAAATCGCAAAAATAATATGTTAGATCATCAAACATTGCATAAAAAACAACGAATTTAAACAGTTTTCTTGATTAATTTTCTCGTTATATTTAATTTGATGTACAATTATAACAATTTTTCACAAAGAACAATCTTATAGTCCATACTTGTATTTCACAGATTTAATGCTAACATTGGTATAGTACTCTTAAGTACACATACAAAAAATTACCAAAAATATTATTAACGGCCGAATGACGAAATCAAAGCTATTGTTGAGGTTATATAATTATAATCGTAAAGACATAAAATATAATTATATATAAGTTGAACGCTATTGATGGTTATAAAATAGATATTAATTATATGAAACGCGTTGAAAAAATTTACGATTATGGTAGTTAAAGTTTTTATTGGTGCGTTGTCTTATATTATGTTAGCTGTGAAATCGGCTATAACAAATGTTTTAAAATCTGTTTAAATGTGTATTTAAATAATATTAAAATCCCTAATAAATTAGAAATGGCAAATGTAATTATGGATAAATTAATGAATATATTAATTTATTCATGCAAATGTTATTTTCAAATATAAGTACCTATCACACAAGAAATATGAAGTAACCACAATAGGTAGATACTATTTTATATTTATTTATTTATTTTAAACAATAGATGTCACACGGCATTTGTTTACAACAACTGTAGCCACATAAACGTGCACACAACACATTTTTAACATAGAAAATATACGATTTTACGAGAAATTATAGTTTATAATTACCTATCACGATTTGCCAGAGACATGGACGATCGGCCTCTATGTATACCTAGTTTGTTCTCGCCGAATGTAAATGGTATCGCAGAAGTGTGGCACTGGAGCGTCGACTGAAATATTGATTAAGAAACTAAATAATTTGACTCTGTGTAATCAACTCACAAGGTACGTTGAACATTAATTTATAACATCCAAAAAAAAACATGTGGACACAACCTACTGGCACTGACCAGTTAACAGGATACTGAATCACTGGGACGGTGAACCCGAAATCGTGAATCACAATAAAACAAAGAGAGTACATTGTCGTGGAGTGAAATGTGCCCTTGCCGACCATGGAATACAAATTGCGAGTGGCACGTATCCGCTAGTGATGGGCACTATCGAGTGAAAACTATTGAACTATTTGATAGTTTTAAACAATCTATTTATTCGATTGTTTTTTAAACTATCGAACTCCATAGTTTTTGGTAAAAATAAATTAGATAAAAATATCTAATATTGTTAGATATATTTTTTCATATATATATATATATTTGGTTTCCATAAACCATCCGGCTAAAAACTATTGAATTTTTAAACCACTGCACAGCGTTATCAAATAATATCATGTAATTCTCAAAAATAAAGTCGGTAGTTTTTAAACTATTGATGGTGAAAACTAGTTGGTACTACTACTGAATGAAAACTATGGAGTAATATATTCGATAGTTTTAAAAGCAACCGATGGATAATAATATCTATTCAATCGAAAAATCACTCGATAGTTTTTCAAACTATCGATGTACTATAGATAATCAAAACTAGTCGGTTCTGTCTATCACTAGTATCCGCAGGACTAGGCACGAATTGTTATCAGTGGAAAATTACCGTCGCGCTCGGATCTATACAGATATACAAATCGCGCCATCTATTTTTGGGGTATGTTTAATGCGAAATTATTTTATTTTAAATCGTACAGTACAGGCAAACACAAACATTTTATGCTAAATTAATAGGTAATTATATTCAGGGATGGACGAAATACTCAAAAATCAGTATCGCGATACTAGATACTTGGCTTGGAGTATTTAGATACTCGAAACTCAATACCAATACATTTTAATAAAATTAGTCACAGATTTTTTAAAAAACAAATTTATACACAACAAGTATATATATATATTTTAAACATTTAATAAAGACTACAAAAGTTAATAATTTAATAGCAATAATAATATTCTACAATAAATTAATAGGTAATTATTATTCGTGTACATAGTACCTTTCCTTGACACATGTTTTAGTAGCCCTACGTAAAAACTTCTACCGAGCCCAATTCCGCCGAGTGCTACTTTTTGTGAAAGTGACTGTAGGAGAATGAAAATAATCGTAAATGATTAATTTTTAAAAGTACCGTATTAGTAGTATTTTTCGATAATTTTTTTTTATGAAATACCCGATACATTGACTAAAAATGTATCGAGATACAAGAAACTCGATACTTTTTATGATTGTATCGGGATACAAGATACAATTGTATCGAAGATACTGCCTAACCCTGATTATATCAAATAGGTAAGTATGGTGATTAAAACATAATATAGAAAAAAAGAGTTCCGCTCTGCTGTACAGTGGGTATTGAGTGGGGTCACTGTAATGGATTTGTTAAATCCAGGACCGGATTTAAGAACGTAGGGGCTCTGGGCCCACCCTTAGAAGTAGATATATTTTTTCGGTTACATATATTTAATAGCAAAAATTCTAAATAACCAGAATTTTGTTTAGGAAAAAAAATGATTTCTTGTGATGAAACAATAAAGATAGTAAATTACATTTATTAGATTATAATATGTACAATGTACTGTAAATTGTCATAATATATAAAATACAGAACTTAAATAATAACCAGAAGTAAATATTTGAGGCGTTTTATGACGATCGTCCATAGTTTTGGTAAATGAAGAATTTATGACTATAATAGAGTAAAATATAATATATTTTATTCTATTATAGTCATATAAATATTAATTATTTAATTATTAATTAATTATAAATATTATTATTAATTATTTTTGTAATATAAATATTATTTATATTACAAAATTTCATTTAATCGTAGGTATGTCATATTATAAGTATTCAGTGAATGTTTCATTCTAGTAGGATTATTATTTATTTTATAAATAACTATTAAATACTTAATTAATACCGTTAAAGGGGCTACAGTCGATCGTGTTTTAAGAAAATTAATATAGGCAATTTTGCTGTATTGTTCGGTTATGAACATATTCCAACGATTATAAATACTAGTTATAATCACGTATCGTCAAATGTCAATCTTATATTTCATGGAATTGTATACGTCGGTCTGCATAATATAATATTGCCCGGTCGGTCAGTCAGTTATTTATATTCGACAGCAATTGGCTTACATACGCGTAGAAACAAGTTGTTAATAAACTATTAGATTATTAAATTATAACTAAGTTTTTATCGAGGCGACTTTAAAAATCTATTTTTTCAGTTGTGCTATCAATAAATATAAAATACGATATTTTTTATTCATATTTTTAATCATGACACTAACAATTCTTGGATTATTCAAAATCGCCTCGATAAAAATCTAGTAATGTTAATCAATCCTAATCAGTTTTCAAAATTGAAATCCATCAAATTAAATTACTACAGTTCTGTCTAAATTTTTGGTTTAAAAGCCACTTTTTTTACACAGACTACAGCCCCCATAATGGAAAATCGTCAAATTACTAATTTAATTTAATACAAAATACATTGAACTAACCTGGATAATTATTACGATCAAAATATACTGTATGGTTGAAACTTGAAAGTGGTGACTGAGTGTGCAAATCTACCGTCTACGGTCTACCGCATAAATGTCACAAATGACATCTTTCTCTACGTTATCACATATTTTTATTTAGAACTTATTCCGCACGTATTTATCTACAATAGCCGCCAGGCGGCTTCTATACAAGTTATATGTGTTTATTTATAACTATTTTTAATTAAAATGTCCACAAATCTACAATATAATAACATAATAATCGATTTTGAATTTATATTTATCCTGCTCGCTACTCACTTTTATGCGTTTATAATATATAAATATATTATTGGTTATTAAATATTAATAATATTTATTTATAAATTTATGACAATATCAATGATTGAACATTTTTATTCAAGTTGTGATTTAAATCTATTTTACAAATGTTATATTGTGTTTTATACTTGGATGCGAAAAACCACATTTAGTAGAGGCCCTCATTTTGTAGAGGCCTGGGGCCCGGGGCTCCTGAGCCCCCTTTAAATCTGGCCCTGGTTAAATCTGAATTCAATGTTATATCATTGTATACAAAAAACAATTCTGGGCGAAGACTGTTTATCAGCCTACATAACTATAAGTTTATTTTATATTTTTATGATATTATTGCTATTAAAATAATTCATTTTACTATTAATAATTAGGGCTTGGGAGTTGATGACCTAAAGAACTATAAAAAATAACTTAAAAAAAATATGAATAAATGATCTAAAAAAGATGGAAAATGACTGCAAAAAATGACCCAACAATTGTAAAATTATAAAATAAAATAACTTTATTAACTAAAAAATATAAAAAATGACTTATTTTATTTTTTTAAGAAAAAAAACCTTTTATTTAACATCTTGTTAAAAATTGTTATCTAAATGTAAACCAAAAATATTTAAAAACAAAATATAAAAATGAAACCTAATAAAATTTATTATATTGCACAATAAGTGCATGTTTGATATTTTCTATAATAAATGACCTGCGATCATCCGAAAGTAAATTCTTATACTTCGAGAAACTTCTTTCTTCATCTACTGATGTAATTGGTGCAAATTGAAAATGCAAAATCGGAATTATTGAGGTTATCTGGAAAGTTATGGCTCGACACTTTTTCACCATTCAAAATTTTTGAAATTGTTGTCATTGTTTTAAAATCCGTATTTTTATCCAAAATAGATTTTAATTTATTTTTTATATCTTGTCCTACTCTATTTTCTGCTTGTTGAATTTTATTTTCGACATCTTGTATAATTTTTATCGAATAGTGAAGACTAAGCCCAATGTTTCTAACCGAGTTATTGAATCATTCAATGTTCCAAAATTTGAGTAAATGTATATCAAGTCACTTTTCAAATGGCAATCGTCCATCGACATCGAGATCTTGAGCTTTCTCAATCGATGTAGCGTCTTCTCTATTTAAACCAAGTATTATTTCTTTTAAAGTTTTGAAGTGTTCACAATAATAATTTGCGGCACTTAGCCACGTCCCTCATCTAGTTAATACAGGCTGTGGAGGTAAAGAAATATTTGGTGCTTTTTCTCGAAAAAATTGAATACGGGCGGACACTTAAAAAAATTTTTTTTTTACGTTAGATATTAATTGATCAACTTTAGGAAAATATTTACGTACTTCTTCTGCAACCCTGTGTAATCCATGAGCTAAACAAGTGACATGTACCATTTTAGAGTACATTATTTTTATGCTTTTGTCAGCCTTTACCATATATGACGCTGCATCGCTCAAAAACAGCAAAATATTGTATTTAATCCCTTGAGGCCACAAAAGATGAAGTGCTTTATCTAATAATTTAGCAATGCTGGTATGATAAGCTTTTTCCAGTACTTCTGTGTGAAGTAAAAATATTTTTCCTAGGCATCCAATTTCTAACGTACCGATAATTACATTCGCGATGTACCGGCCTTCCACAGATGTGGTTCCGTCAATAGAAATCCAGTTTTTGATTTTCACAATACTTTTTTATATTGTTCATTGTTTCTTCGTAACATTGGGCGACATACGATTTTCTCAATGTCAATTCGACGGGAATACTCTTGCTTGTATATCTTTCCAAAAAGTTACGAAAACAGTCGTTGGATAATTTATTCAACGGAATATTGGCTGATAAAAGGCTTGGCACAAATCATAATTAAATGTACTTTTTCTGAATGGTTGTGTTAGTAAACTTTGATTTTTTGATTTTTCAGTTTGTAATTTTTTGCGTTCAATACCATGTATATGCTTTTGACGTGACACGTGATGTTCCACAATGAACTTTTTATCTGCGGCAACCTTAACGTCACATATCTTGCAAAAAAGTATATATCCATCAGTTGAAAAAATGTCACTTCCGAATTTTGACACAAATGCACATAAACGAACACTAATCGAAGTTTTATTTTTAGGCATTTTTCAATAAAAAAGTTCTTAAAATAGGACAACACACGCTAAAATGCTACACGAAGCAGTCGATTACTAAATTTTATTGTACAAAATATAGAAGCTATAATACGTTTTAGTTGTTATCGCAAAATAATCATTTTATTGTTTACAATAATATGACTATAATTATAATTTATAAATATACCTTATTTTCAAACATTGTGAGTTAAAACAGCTCGACCACGGCCAGAAATTTTAGTGTATTATTGTAATATTATTTTCGTAACACTGACAACAATAAGCTATATTTAAAAGTTAAAATAAGATATTATATTTTATTTTTATGAAATTTTTACATTTAATGAAAAAAAAAAATAAGCATTAAATGTATGTATAAGGAAACTTCGTTGTGTTTTAGAAAAAATTATGTATTTATTGAAAAAAAAACGATCTAAAATATAGGAACGTGATAAAATGATATAAATGAAAAATAAAGCAAAAAATGCAAAATAAAAATTTCAGTTTATTGAATTAGACTATCTAAATCGGATTTTTAACTTGATAGATTAATGCTTACATCAATTTAAAAAAAATGCAAAATGCATTAACTTCCGAGCTCTATAAGGTGTGATTCCTATGCACGCGTCTAGAGACGCGCGGCCGACGCGGCGCAATCTGAATTTTGGTCGTGCGGTTATTTATTTAGCCGCGTGGTCTAATATTGATTCCTATGTAGGCGTCCTGACGCGTCAGGAGACGCGCGGCTTACTAAAATAATTAGACACGTGCACGCAGTTGTATCAAGTCCTCTGTTTGGTTAGGTTGTATTTGTATATTCATAAGTGTGTTTTTTATTATTATTATTAGTTTAACCATGTCTTTAACAAAAAAACAAAAATGTATTTTAAAACTACTTCTTTTACAACAAGTAGAAGAAAAACAAGCCATCATAAAATGCTTTATATCAAAAAATAAAAATGAAGTGCATGAAATGTACTTAGCCAGGGAAGCTGAAGGATTTTTCAGTGTCCTGACTGAAAAACATTTATGGCAAGACGAAACCAAATTCAGGGAATTTTTTAGATCATACAAACATGGATGTTCCCTAACACATTCAGCCAATTGTATGTGTTCTTCCACTGTGAATAATACTTTTGAAGACATTTTGTGTCTATTTGTGCTATTAGCTGCACGGCTCATGCGTCTTGACTGCTTTCGGAGCGGTCATCGCCGCGTGTCTCCAGACGTGTGCGGCAATCGCGCGCGACCGCCGCGACCTTAGGAATCGGTTATATTTAAAAACAAGCAAAGTAGTGCCTGTGCGGCTAAAATTAAATCGCGCCGCGTCGGCCGCGCGGCTCTAGACGCGTGCATATAAATCACACCTTTAATAATAAAGTAGGTTGAATTAAGTTTTGCAGAATACATTGCATTTGAAAATGCGATTGAGACATAGAGTGTATAAAATATAATAATAAACTTTAAAAGTTTCAAACACCTGCGAAAAATATTTTTAAATTGCAACGAAATAACTAACATTGTTATTCTTTATTAAAATATTTAATATCATCCCAAATTGAATTTAAAATTTCTATAAAAATCATCAGTGTAAATATATATTGTTTGATTTTTTAGTTACACAATCAAATACTTACGAAAAATTTTAAATTTTCAATCTTTAGCTATAAAAACTAAAACTTTTTTAACTATAAAAAAATTTGCTAACATTTAATATTTTGATTAATTTTAATTAAAATTAGAAGTTTAAATGATTATAAAAAAATGTGTTCCTATGTATTTTTATAATTTTTAAACTTCTATTATAACAACTTAAGAAGAATTTCGTATTAAATTTTCAAATCATAAATTTAAACTTAAAACGTCTATAAAAATCAACCATCAAAAAATATATTTTAGTTTATTGGTTACATTATTAACAATACTTACAAAAACCTTGCTTTAAGTTTTCAATCCATATATATAAGAATTGAGCATTTTATAAACTTTTAAGTATAAAATAATTTACAAACGTTTGTTATTTTGATGTCCAAGTTTGAACTTAAAATGTCTATATAAAAAACAACCATGTTAATATATTTTTTAATTTTTTAGTTACACTAATAGCTACTTACAAATACGTTGTTTTAATTTTCGATTCTTAGCTATGAAAACTGAACATTTTATAAATTTTGAATTACAAAATAATTTGTAAATGTTCGATATTTAAAAAAAAATTGGTCAAAATTTGATATCTAAAACATTATAAAAAAAAAATTGTACCTATGTATTTTTAATAATTTTAGTATTGTAGCAACTTATGAGGAACTTTGTATTAAATTTTGACCCAATAAAAAAGATTTTATCTATATTTATAGAAAAACAATACAAAAAAAATCGAAAATTTTTCATATCTATAATTGCTCAAAAAATGTCAAAATATTTTTAAAACTGAATAGTGTATACAAAAAGAAAAATCTAACATTCGATGAAAAATTCAAGTCTTTCCGGTTATTTGTTTTTTGAATTACAACAAAATAAGAAAATCGTTCCTTGAGAAATCAGTAGTTTACGGGTAAAAGGGTCCAATGTCTAATTTCAAATGATCATAAAAAAATTGTTTGACTTTAAAGTAAACTTTTTTTTGTGAAAGGTAGAAAAACTTATGGAAAATTCAGTGTGAAATTTTCAAGTCTTAGGTTTAAACAAATTTTTTCACGAATTTTCAAATCAAAAAAGCTACAAAGTTTTTTGTTTTCTTATTTACTTTTTCAAAATTTTAACTTTAGACGCTTCTAAAAAACTTTTGTGAATTTACGCTCAAATTTTTTTTTAATTTTTACTTATAATAAGTTATATGAAACTTTGTATTAAATTTTCATGTATTTTTACAGAGCAAAAAATTTTTATGGACAATAATAAAAAATAAATTACCAAAAATTTCTTACGCTTATAAAGTTCAAAAAGAGTCAAAATATATTGAAAATTTCGTAGCGTGTAGAAAATGCTTATATAAACATTCAATGAAAATTTTATGTATTCATGGACCTACGGTCATTATTTTGTTACATTAAAAATTAAATTTGATTTTGTCAAAAATTGATTTCGCGTAAATACTCTCGTTTTTCTTAATTTTTTTTTTTTTTGACGCGATTAAAAATTATTGGGAATTTTTCACTTTTTTCCCCCCCCCCCCCCCAAAAAAAAAAAAAAAAACTACTAACTATAGATTCATTCCCTTATCAGAAAAGATGCCGATAAAAAAAAATCGGAGCTGTTTTACTACCTTAAAATGTGATAACAGACACAAAAAAAAAAAACACGCACAATATATTTATATAGTAAAATTAATACATTTTTCGCTCCACTTAGAATCTAAAAAAGTTAAAATTATCAAAATCTTTATTCTAGACACATTTTTATGCTAAATTTTTATGGATTTAAATATACCAATATATTTATATACATTATTGTTAGGTATATTATTAAGTATAATAATAGGGGCCTATTATTTTTATATAATATTATAGCCTATAAGTATCATTTATGAATATTGAAATAAAATAATTTTATAATATTGTCAATGAGTACTTACTTTAGTTAAAGATGCAATATAAAAAGTTTACTTAAATAAAAAAATTATGTTTGAATTGTATACAATAAAAATTCACACGGTAGTATCGTTGTGTCCTTCACTGGTACAGGTTTAGTTTTTAGGTCCATCATACAACTCCAAGTTTTTTGTATCACGTTTGGCGTAAGTTGTATAATATCTAATTCAATTCCTAAGTTTTGATTTTCCCTGATGAAATGATATCACGCCAAAAAGTTCAAACGTTACTGTTTCATAGATGATAATTGGAGAAATGTCATATAATCTTGTTAGAGATTTATTTGCTTTATTTCGCTACTGCATTGATAATTTTCTTCTAGGAATAAGTAATAAAATATTTGAAAACATAGTATTTAGTAATATACATTAATTTAATTAATTTACCTTCCACATAAAGGACATCAATAAATAAATTAATTTAAGAAATATTCGTTTTTACAGACTTCAGATTAACACAGTCTATTTGTGCACAATTTATGAAGTCTGTTTATCCAAAAAAATTTATAAATCGTTCAACGGCCTTCTTTGCCTACTTGGTATGTTATACATAATAGATCTATCAGATTTTACCCATGAACATCAGTGCTTGAATTGAAGGGGGGAAGGAGTCTTCTTTAGGTACTGGGAATTTATTTAATAATGTATTATGGACATATATATATATTGATTATTTGATATGTTTATACTTATCACTAAAAAATATACATAATATTATATCTATATGGTATTTATAATTATTATGAGTATACATTTATTTCAATTAATATGGAATATTATTATATGCATTAATTTATTACAGGTACATTGGCGTAAAATGTGTGTATAATATGCACATAAAAAATTGAAAAAATTATTTTATTTTTTTTTTTTATGAATTGTTTTTTTAATTCATGGGAATGGATCAATCCATAACACGACGTACCGGTTTTAAGCGTACCTACCCAGCGCCGAAAGGAGTGTTTCAAATTCATCTAAGTGGTAGTGATGCAACTGAATGGTTAACCAAATTGGATGTCTGACTATAAGTAATCATTTTTAGTTACAAAAAACTTTTCTGTATTTACCTAATTAGCTCATTTATTTGTGTATATACCTATTTATTTATCTATGTTTACATGTTTATTTTATTATTTATTTATTTTTTGTTATGTCGATGTTATAAGTTTAGGATAAAATAATATATAATTCGATTCAATTACATTTTCTACTAATCGTAGTACTAATTTCTCATTGCCCTATAAAAATAAAATTACGACCAAACACTCTCGCTTAACTTGGGGGACTTGTACACAATAAATCATCTTTATCGTGCGTGTGATGAAACATCGGTTACGATATTGCGTGCGATTAACTGTCCCGGTAATTATCCGTGAGATGGCGCTGCAAGAGTCGACAAGAGTAGTATGTTATTCAATGCTCTATGGAGTTGTACGATTATATCTTACTATGTTGTCATGATCCCAGAATGTTGTTACTCAAATTTTCATCGTTATTGTCGTTGTCTTATAATTATTTCCGTGGTTAGTGTCCGTGGTTGATCCCGTTGTTGTGTCACGATTTTACTTTTTGTACCCTAAAACTGTATGAGGATAATAGGGATACATGCGTCGGAACGTTATTGCCGCGGCCCGGTGGACTCGGTACTCGTCAGCGGTTCTCGTCACCACCGACTGGGTCCCTGGTACCCGATACGAGTAAAACCCTCTTTCGACCCCAAATAACAGACAATAATAATTCATTTTTAATTAATTATATCAAATTATTATTATATTATAAATTATTAATTTACCAATGTTACCAATGTTCGCGATGCTAAAAAATGTGGATTTTATCACTGATCAATATTTCGCGCAAGTAAAGATCATGACCATGCGGCGGACTGTTTAAACCCCTAGCCACAGTTTTACAGAAAAAGTGGGAGTGGCGGAACGGCCACTATGGCAATCGTTGGCGGTGCGGTGGAAGAAGTTGTTTTGATGCGTGCGCGGAGCATACATCGTGGGCCGTGGCCTGGTTACACAAAAACAATATGACAAGTATATTATTGTGATACGGCCTTTTTTGTACCAAGTGTTTTCTTATCGTTCTCGCGATACCGAACGCCGCCGTCGAAACGCGACGAAAGACCGATATGTTCCGTGTCGGTCGGGTTCCCGATCTGTGGGGGAGGAGGGCGTTGATGTAGCACGGCTGTTTGGTTTTCGAAATCGCGTCGCCTGATGGCTGAACACGGCAATGCACTTTCCGGGAGGCCCCGGGATCAATATTTGCTGACTTTTCTCTTGGAGACGCTTTTTGCCACTAAAAGTCTAAACCTATAAAATATTATTAAAACTAGATCCAGTAAGTTGAATTTGCATGCTTTTGTGGGTTATTAGATGTATTTCTAAGATAGAAATTAATTTCAAGATACTACAAACAAAATATTAAAATCTTATGGTACGAATATTTTATAATTTTTTTCAATTTTAAGGACACGCATCGATATTTTGAGCGCATCGATGAATGTATTGATTTTACAATATTGTGTATTTTTTCTTTTCGTGTCTGTCATCACGTTTTAGGGTAGTAAAAGTGCTCATATTTTCATTATCAGCATCTTTTCTGATAGGAAAGCGAATATAATTGGTGAAAAGTGAAAAATTCTCAATAGTTTTTAAACGCGCCGAAAAAAAAATTAAGGAAAACGGGAGTGTTTACGCGAAATCAATTTTTGACAAAATCAAATTTAATTTTTAAGCTCAAATGAATAATTCATGGATAACATGTAAATCACCACAATAAATAAATCACGTGCTATGTCGATTTCAGCCCTGAGGTGGGAAAATAATATTACGATATGCACAATGTAGTCACTATGGACGATACTTACAAAAACAAACCACAGCAATTGAAGCACATAATGAGGGTGACGATGAATAAATATACGACGAATGTATAAGCTCGCTGAACATGCAGTTTGCATTTTTACATTAACAATTTTTTTCATTATTGGAAAAATTTAAATTTCAAGCTTGTTTTTAAAAATGTGTTATGTAGTAATCTAGAATTACATTTTTCTATCGTAAAAGTCAAAATGTTCAATTTAATTAGTTATCAGTTTATATATTATACCAAATCTCCATTTAGAATAATTTTACCAAAAGAAATTATATATAATTATATTTAAATTAGCATGTTTAGATAAAAATACTAAAATAAAAATTTGTATTGTTATACAGGTAATTTTTTTGCAAAATTATTTTTAAAATTAATTTTCTTACACTATTTGCCAACACATTGATTTGAATATTTAAATATAATTTAAATAAATACTAAAATTAAAAAAAAAATTCAGAGTATGATTATTTTTAACTTTTAGTTTTCTCAATTTTAATTTGTTATGAATGAATATTTTTGCTATTAATATATTTAACAAATCTCACAATTCATATTTAACATTTATATATTTTTTTAGAAATAGCTGTTGCCACTAACCCAATCTGGGCTGAAATTAGCGTTCATTTAGATAATAAAATATCTAAAAGTGCTATTCATACATTAATCTTTAAAAACCGATATAATATTAAGAAAAAATTTGGATTTCCAGTTTGTTCTAAAACTATAACATCTAATGTTATAATTGACTCACCGAATGTAAGTGGTTAGTAAAATATTTTATAAAACAATGGTAAAAAATTTTTGGATGGGTGTTTATGAGTAGTATTAGTACAATTGTTTTTCGTAATATCTTATACAATGTTTTGCTAAATATCAGATTTTATAACATGACTAATTTGTATTTATTTATTTTTTTTTTTTTTTGATACATTATTTTAGATTCTTAGCAGAGCCATAAACAATGATTTTACAATGATATGTTTTTATTATTATTTTTGTCCACTCTCTTCTATCGCAATTATTACCAAAATATTAATTTTATCGTTTTCTATACCTAACATTTTAAAAATGTTTTTACTCTTTTTAATCTATTTTTAGCTATGAGAATTTCGAAAATTTTTTTTAAAACTATTGTCAATACAAACTTTTTTACCTGGAAAAATCTTGAATATTAAATGCAAGGTTCCTCATAAGTTGTTTTAATAGCTGTTTAAAAATATTATAGCATATATTCATGTTCATTCTTTATATGTGTTTAAAGTTTAAACTTTGACAACATTCATTAAGATTCAAAAAATTAAATATTATTTTTCAGTTAGAAATTTATAAAAAAATTTCTTTTAACACTCAACATTTTAAATTTTAATAGAAAATTCCCAACAAGTTTATCACCTTCAACAGGAAAAGCAGTTTACCGGGAAATTATGTTATTTAATATCGATTTTTATTAATTATTTTTTTAAAATTTTTAAATTTGATTATTTATAAAAATATGCTAGGATCCATCTTCGCTCAGAATTGTTTTTCGTATGCAAAGATTTATTATTAAAATCAAGTATAAAACATCCATTACAATGACATATTCTATACCATATTTACAGTGGAATGGCTGTACAAGTAGTGAATTTTTCATCTCTTTTAAATTATTCTTCGTAACCTTAAGAGAAGATCATAAAAAAATTATTTTTTTTTTAATATACTCAACATCTATACTTGTAAAATCCAATAGTCTAAAAATAAATCAACATATGATTTTACATTTAAATTAATATTTATTGTATACTAATTTTTTAATATTTTTGTTTAATATAACAAAAATATAAATTTTTTGTTTAATATTGTATAATTTATAATTTTTGGGGGGATTTTATGCATTTATTTAGGGTAATAAATTCGAAGCTACAATACGTAGATTTAATTATTTTTTATTAGATAATTCAGATAATAGTAGCAGTTTAGATGAAAATCTACCCAAAAGAAAATTTGTTTCATTATTAACATTTTTTATAATAAATATATTTATTTTTTAACCATAAAAAAATGTGCGAATTCATGCTAATGGTGTGCTCAATATTAGTAGTATCAAAACTACAAAATTCGCAAAATTTCTATGATGGGCCTGTTGGCGCAATGGCCGTTTACGAAAATTGTTTTTTAACCATAAAAAAATGTCGTGCGAATTCATGCTAATAGCGTGCTAAATATTGCCATATCTATATAGTCCATAACTATAACTTTTTTTTATATATTTTTTCTAATGGACTGGACTGGAGTGACATTGCGCTAACTCGGCCCATTAAATTTTGGGTTTTGCTGGCCAACAAATGTCATGCAAATTTTAATTTTAATTGTTCAAATTCATGCTATTTACGTGCTAAATATTTGTGCAAAAAAAATTTTTGGGCTTTTGCAACGTACGTAATAATATTATTATGAAAAAAATAATTATTATGATTTGGAATAGTCGAGCGTCGCTGCATGCCATTACCGCAAACAACGCACGGCAGCTTGCGATCTGCGTCCGCCATAAAACAGTTTTTTATAATAACTTAGTAAATAGAACATTATTTATAAATTGTATAATTAACCAAATTTTAGGAACTAAATTGTTTGCATAAATGAGTTTATACATTAATTGCATATAAAATTAATACTTTACCGGGCATATAGACAATAATTGTAACCGGTAATAGCTAGGTGAAATAAAACGATAACGATGCCGCCGTAATTAAAGCTAGGATAAATACAATATAAAATATGGTACAAATAATAATTTTTTGAGCTATGTATCACAAATATATTTCTAATAATTAATTATTTTTTAAAATTTAGAGTCATTTTTTCTTGAAGCTGCTGAATTAAAATGTAGACAAAATACATTAATCAACCTAATTATCTTAAAATTTTAAAATTTCATATGAATAATGTAAAGAAAACAAACTTTAGGAATAACCTTGCTTTACATTTTCATTTTTAGCTATAAAAACTGAACATTTTATAAAGTTTTAACTACAAAAAATTTGCAAATGTTCAATGATGAATTTTGATTAAAATTTAAATTTTAAATACTTATAAAAAAAAAAATTGTACCTATGTTCTTTTAATATTTTTGATCTGATATTATAATAACTTATGAAAAATCTTGTATTACATTTTAAAGTATTTTGACATAACATAATTTTTTAATCTATATTTTTAGTTAGTTAATTTAAAATAACCGAAAATTTCTTAGGCTTATAATTAGTACAAAAATAGTAAAAATATTTTTTAAATTTTTTTTATATAAAAAATGATAATCTCAACATTTGGTGAAAATTTCAAATGTCTACGGCTATTCGTTTTTCAATTATAACAAAATAAGAAAATCGTCACCTAAAAAATCGGTAGTTTATGGGTTAAGTAATATTCAATATCTAATTTGAATTGCTCATAAAATATTAGTTTGACATTCCTAAAAATTTTCGTGATTTTCACGTATTTTGTCGACATGTTAACTTTAGACACATATAACAAACTATCATAGATTTATGCTCAATTTTATTTTATTTTTCACTTACAACAAGTTATGAAAAGTATTGTATTAAATTTTAAAGTGTTTTGACCGATTGAAAAATTTTTTATCGACGATAGTAAAAAGGTCAGAAAGTGTTACCGATCTATTGTTGTACAGTGAGTGTCTAGTGGGGTCAGTGTAATGAATTACTTTTATTTGAATTCAATGATAATTATTATTATAATTACATTGTATACGAAAAACTATTCTGAGCGAAGATTGTTTGTTAGCCTACATTTTTAAGTTGCATTGCATTTCAAAATTTCATTGTGTGTGTTGTTACGTGCGAGCTACCAGAGATCTTTATGATGGTGGTTTTGTAAATAAATGTATTGAAATAGTAACTAATTATCAATTTATTAACATCAATACGTATAATTGTACAAGTAAAAATGTGAGTGTGTGTATATATATATATATATATATATATTTAGATGCGATTGATGTGAAGGAGCCTGTGGTAATTGAATATTCTGTCCTTTGGGCTCCCCTCTTTATATGGTCTTCCCATTCTGCTTTTAATTGAAACTTTTCAACGGCCTTTTAGTTTCTTGCAGCTGCAATACTTTCAGCGCAATTTTAGGAATCGAAATATCAATCCTAATATTAATATTAATGTTAAAAATGCACAAAGGTCATTCTTTGTGCCGTCATTTTTAATTGGAATTTCTGAATATGAGTTGATTGAATGAGTGGTGAGGTATTGCTAATTTTAATACTTCCATAACTAAAATTTTGTTTTCTTAAATTTAATGTATGCCATGAAAAAATTTTTACATTTTCTGTGTAGTATTTTATTATGTGGCACATATAATGACAGATACCTTCAAAAATATAATAATAATATCGATACTATAATTTGCTCTTGCATGAAACAAATTTAATTGGTTAAAAATTGGTTATAAATACCAGTCAATTTAAAATCATTTGTATTTATATCTTCTAAATAATTTTCATCATTTCAAAGTGTATCAAAATATTTTCTTCAGATGCTTTTTGGTAACCAATTTATTTTCTTTAAAAATTGACAGAAATATTTTGAGGAAAAAGATTTACTAAATTCCAAAACACTATTTAGCCCTAAATTATCTCCAACATGTAAACCTAAAATAAAGTGAAATTTTTTTTCTCCTTCTGAAGTTTTAATAAATATACTATCAATTTCGAGTTTATTTAATTCATCAATTAATTATTTTAGGCATTGATCATTGCCTAAGTTTTTTATATCAATTGACTTTAATAAAGCAGCCATAAATATATTGGAAAGCTTGGATTGGTCACTTAGTTGAAAATTATAATAAGGGGCACAAATATAATGACAAGAAGAGTGTGAACTTAATAGGTTGTTTACTTCAAAATCATCTATGTATAAAAAATACGGAATTACAATTTTATTATGATAATGGAACATTTTTTCTTTCCATAAAGCCCCCTGAATGAAATGTTTTAAATAGTATTATCTGAATTGTTTGTCAAATATTGATAATAAGTTAAAGTTTTATTTAAGTTATTGTCACACTTAAAAAATGATTTGAATTGAAACTGTATTGACATTAAAATTTCGTTTGTAATTTACTCATTATAGTTGGTTTCACCAAGAGTAGAAACTAAATTAATTTCATTATGAATAATGAATTGATTAACATTGGTGTATAAATTATTATTTGCTAGCCATTTGTTTAAAAATACTCTGAACCGCATAATTTAAATGGCATAGAAATAGCTGAAATTAAAGTATGAAAAGAAGAGAGTAATAATGGGTTTTTAATTTTATTATTTACAAAATTAATTAATACATTAGCAATAGGTTCAATCAAACTCTATGAAAATTCTTTTTGTAAACTTACTACATCTTTTCTTGAAAAATTATTATTATGCAGTAACATTGTAAAATTTATTGCTGATTGATGTATTGTGTTAATAGCAATATCAATATTAAAATTTGTACAATCGACACTATTTTCATAATCATTAGGCTTAGGCATTATATTTTCACATTGAAGTTTATGAGATTTTTGAAAGGGGTTGTGAAGATTCATATCTTTATTTATATCTTCAGATATTACAGTATTATCATATATTTCTTTTTCCTTATGGTTAATTTTTATTTTCTTTGTAACATTATGTGTTTTTGTGTGCGTCTTTTAAAATTATCTAAGTAGAAAAAACCTGTAAACATCGATTTTCTGAACATTCATATGTATTAGACGGCTTTAACATATGTATTACTTTGAAGTGAACCACCAATATTGATAACGACGAAAATTTAAATTTACAGATAAAACAAATCATTTTAAATTAATTTACCCTGATAACATTTTTAACTAATAAATAACCAAGAAAATAATAAGAGACTTCTCTAGGTATATAGGTACAAATTTAAGTACATATTACATTAAATTTCAATAAATTAGGGGCCTATGCTAATTTACCTATATTTGCTGAAAAAATATATAAATTACGAGAGGTATATAATAAGTGTATAATTATTGTTGTGGATCATTAATATAAATAACAACACAAACGTATTTTGTAGTCCTTTATTATTAACTGTGTAAACCGTAATGATAAACATAAAAATTGTCTACTTACTAATGAACGATGGACAGTCCCCACCGATCATAATGTGATTCTTATATACTACGTGTGCCGTGTGGCGTACATAAATGCTGAATATGCAACAATTATAATAGTATAAAATTAAAATCAAGTAATGTTAACATATGCAATCTACTCAAAAATTAATTTAGTTAAAAGTTACACTAAGACATAATGTTAAAATGTAGGTTCATGTAATTAAGATAATTTTCAATTTTTGGATATTAAAATAGATGAGAATGTGATGTAGAATATATAGATTTTATTTTTCGATTATTGGGTTTTATTCTATATTCCGAAATTACGTGTCCTAAATATGCATTCGCGTTTTAAACATTCGCATTTATCTGGTTGCAATTTCAAATTATTAGTTCATAATCATTCAAAAACGTCTATTTACTTTTCATTATGATCATACCAATTTTTATCATATACTATTATATCACCTAAATATATTAAACATTTTATTCCTATTAGTTCCGCTAATTCAGAATTCCCGTCGCCGTCATAATATTGTTTTATTCGTGGGCACTAATCGCCTTTGTCTTATTATTTTATTATTTTAAGTGCGCGAATCGTCTTATTATAAAACTAGCTAATATTATATAGTTCGTTCATATATTATTATTTTATACGTGTGCGCGAATCGCCATTATATTATTTATTTATATTTCATTTCACCATCACTGTATGTGTTATGAGCGCTAATCGTACTGTGAATTTGTTTTATATTTTTATTATTTAGGGGAGGACTCGCTGACCAGTCTGTGCTTTACAAATTGTGAGCTTTTTATTATTTATTTATTATTATACATTTTTACTTGTTGAGCTAGGAGCGCCGTAGTATATTACTTTTACCTGTTGTACCAACAGAGCCATTAATAATTATTGATTTATATTATATATTGATTTGTGAACAATATATTTTTTCTATCATCGCATTCTCTATCAACGTTCGCATTTTATGTTTAAATTACCTTATTATTATATTTAAGCACACGCACATACACATACATACCTACACATATAAACACACACCACCCACACACTAGCACTCATAGAATTTGCTCGGCGAAACTGCCCACCTTCTGTGAGTGTTTTACATATTATTAAACACACAAAATGGACACATTTCGGTGGGTGAGTAGTGTCGTGAGGAGAGAACGTGATGCGAAGTATTTTTGGTGACCGGGCTATAACGATCTATTATTGTTCGTTTCCGGCCCGTACAGTTACTATAGGTAAGGGAAGTATACATTTTTAATAATTATAAATATATATATTAGATTGAAATAAAATTAATAGACTTTAAACATTGTCGAAAGTACACTATAAGATACTGATTCTGTTAAACCCCATATTTTCGTGATGGCTCTGCATTTTCTAAAAAAATGATCGAAAACCATTTCGAAATCTTCACAATCTTCAAGCTTATCAAATTCATACGAAAGTTGAAGCAAAACTTCTGCCTGAGTATATGATTCCACCACTTCTTTTATAAAAGACACTAATGATGATGTATTCATGTATTCCTAAACAATTTAGTGTTATAAATTATATAATAATATTTATTAGTAATTAAATTAGTTGTAAAATACATACCACATTATGAGCTTTAATAATATTTTTGTCTGTCATAACACGAAACGCTTGACAATCAAATAGAACGATGATGGTCAGAGTATCAAGATGCCAACTCTCAAGTATTTCATCGGTCATCGTTAACCAGCGATAAAAAGCCACGAGTTTTTCATCTTGAGGCAGGGTTAACAATTTCATAAAATCTTGTTCCATTTTTAAAATTGTATTTATTTCTTTTCCAAGTACTTCCCCACAGCTAAAACAAAATAAAGTTAAACGTAAAATTAAATTAAATCGTACATAAGATCAATATTCTTACCTATTATCTTCCATCTGTTCCTCACTTGATAAAACAAATTTTTGATTATTCCCAGATAAGTTTTCATTGTAATGATTACTATTTGATTCTAAAAAATATTATTCGTTATAAAATGTATAAGTATGTATTTTAAAAAAATTATTTATTACCACGATAATTATTTGCATTGATAGTAGCTGCTTCTGGGTACAGGCCACCATCTCCCCACACGATTTCAACTAAAAGAGTCGATACTACAATATTTCTTATTTTTACACCTGTAAATTTGATAACAAAAATTATAATTAAAATATTTATATATTTCAGATTGTTTATAAATTAACAACAATTCATTTTATAGCAACTTTTTTTATTAACATGCAACATAGAGAAAAATTTATATTTTTACAGTAATCACATAAGTACTAAGTAGTATGAAATAGTATGTTCTATAATATATAGAACCACTTTCTTTGCATTTTACTTCTACGGCTTCACTGCATGCACCTTAAAATAAAATGTACCTATCCTACATCCAGTATTCAACAATCAGGAAGTTATTTAACTAGTAATCTACTTAGTCCGTGTGTCTAGAGTGGTGTGACTTAGCCGCACACCACTCTCCCCGCCAAAACTAATACCGCTGCAAGCACCTATGATCGTCTTCAACGCTCTCTACCTACAAACAAGTCCTTCGGTACATTATTACATGTTATCATCTGTTATCATATAATATTTCTTTGATAGTAATATGAATTACCTTATATTAGAATAAATGCCATGATATATTATTTAAGTCCTACACTATAATGTTGTTTGTGCGTACATGTGTGAGCGCGCGCGCGCGCGTGTGTATGTATGTATGTTTATATGAAGGTGCATGCGCGTGTTGTAAATATTAGTTTATAGTGTAGGACTTAAATAATATATGGTGGAATTTATTCTAATACGTGATAATTTATGTAACTATCAAAGAAACCTTATATGATAGCTGATAACATATAATAACAAATAATGTATGGAAGAACCAGGCTGTAGATTAAGAGTAGGCAGTAAAAAATAAAATAATAAAAAAAAAGACAGCCGGGCAGCGGTATAAGTGTTGGTGGGGAGAGCAGTGTATTGGCGTCGATGGTAACGTAGTTTGTGGGATGGTTGAGAGGAAAGATTACGATCTATAAACATTCACAAGCAGTTCAATTAAAATTTACACAGTTGTTATGAATCTCTGGCTATAATATAAGGATAATAAGCATTTTAACGTGATACCCGTCGACGCAATAACGATACGCCAAATGAGTGTCGCCAGCAGTCGTATTTCATTCTACATACCCGAATCATATGAAATCGTATAATCAATAAAAGTATTTAGTTAAGTGAGCAAAAGTCTATTTAATTAATACCTAATACAATCCTCTAAGATTCGTATTAAGATAATAAACGAAAACGAATGAATAAAGCCCCAAACGGATCTAATCGAGAGGGAACACAACACAGTGTTACCTACAGTATACCTACAAAATATTACTACCTAACTCAATGGATATAGCCTTATGAATAAATAACTAAAGCTGAATAATATTTAAAATCATACTCGGATCGTTGTAAAATTCCTCGTTATTGACGGTTTCCGGCGTATTATTCTGATTTAACTCTTTGCAGTCGTTGTTAGACTCTTCTTCAATTATGACGGGAACAAAGCCATCTGGAGCTATTTCTGTTTGAGCAAAAGCATAATTATTATCTAAAATAAAATAAAATATTACAAAAAAATATAAAATTAATTACCCAAATTATTTTTTTGAGTAAAAATCTTGGAGCAGTTATCGCACGTAAAACGAATTTTTTGAGTTAGTTCCTCGTGAGTTTTTTCGTTCAGAGTGCTTTCACAATTAAAATCAGATGTACAATTTTGGCAATTAAACATTTTTAATGTTAAATAATTGTATAATATACTATAATATTTTAACTTGCTAAAATAAAAATGTTATTCACTTCGAGAATAAAACACAAAACAACTGTATATCTAGACGGAGCGAACGTGAAATGTGTGTATGACAGTATATAGCTGAAAACATACTGACCAATTATCGGACTCTTGTCTGTATATTGAAGAATTTTTTGGAAGTGGTAATATTTTAAAATTGTGTTTGAATCGATCTTTGGTCAATAGGATAGGTGGTCTGATGACCTTTGTATGTATGAATAAACTACAACGAACAATAAGCTGGCTCCCCGAGAAAAAAACATATTCATTTTGCTTAGGTCTTAAACATCTTATCTTAATGAAATGTGATTATCTCCCGGATATATATTATATCCCGTTATTCGCAAAGAATGTCTCCGAAGTGACCGTTATAATCCAAGATATTTATCGGACAAAAAATTGTTTTTATTTTTTTTTCTAAGCGCTGTATTATATCGTCGTTGCTGTATTTTAAAGAAATATAATACAGTGAAACTTCTATATAACTACATTTTCTGTTTAACGGAATATTTTTGAGAACCATGATCTTCATTATTAATTCTACGTAAATTTATATCTTTGTGACTCCTAATATTTCTATAAAACAAATAATAATTTATTCAATAATAACCCTGTTTTTTACATTGTAATCACTATCAAATATTAAATAATATGTTAAATTTATATTTAAGATATACCTACAGTTTTATGTCTTATTAAGGTAAGATACCGACGATAGGTCACCAGCCGGTTTAATTTTACTATAATACTGCCGTTTCAATATAATTGCGGACGTATTATGTTATGCCTATTATACATATAGGCTCATATTTTCTAAAATTTTTTCAATAGGTACGTACAAAAATAATGTCAAAACGTAAATGTTTATAAATTGCTTATAAATTATAAATGTTAAATTCAGTTGATAAAGGTGTTAAAAAAAATATGTTACCCAAAGATATGGAATACTTGGTTCTACTTCAATCATATTATGATTAAAAAATAATTACAATTAGTTTAAATAAAATGTCTTTAATTTACCTATAAATATGAAATTTAATCAAATAAATAAATTATGTTATTCTATTTAATAATAATTTTTTTATAACACGGTATTTTTTTGTTTTCACTGACACTTCGTTATATATAAATTTCACTGTATTACAATTTATATTTAGTGGTTTAATACCGTAGAGTTGCGGTTCCTGCCATTTTTATATTCGCGTACCAATTATACATTTTGCAATATTGCACGTACCGCTTGACCAAATAAGTCAGTCTCGCGGATCGTGGCTTGGACAACAGGACGGTTGCAACCCTTGAGTACAATAAAGGAAAAGACACATTACAATTTTAAATTTATGAAAATTGTATTTTTTAGTTGGTTAACATTAAAATTAGAAAATAATAACAATTTCACTGTTATGTTTGTCGTATTATTAATATCTACGACGGGGGTATAATTTCAAGGAAGTATCCAATACGTCGGTACGCACAATAAAGGGATAATATGTGTAATAGTGGCCGCCATATTGGGGCAAAACTAGACTTCGTCCGACAGTACGACAGTACGTGTGCGAATAAATTTAAACTTCGATTGTCTACTAGTATGCCGTCGTCCCAACAATCATTAAACAATAATATCATGAATAAATGGTTTATCCTCAGTATTTTGAATTTATACGCTCTCAGAGAGCACTCTATTCAGTAACAACATTATTTTGTTATACAACTACCCTATCCTAACTAGTTGTAATTTCTTAGCAATCAAATATTGGCAATTAAAAGTATGTTTGTAATTATATTTTTGTAATTTTAAGACAAAATAATTTTTCATATTGTCACAATTTCATCATCAGCATCCATGAGCTGCAACTTTGAATAACCCTTCTTTTACTTATCAACAAATAAAATGTCACATTATTCCACGTAAATGAAGCCTTTTATTATTAAAAAATAAGCATTTAATGCATAAAAATTAACATTAATTATACACAATTATTATTTATATTATTATTTATTTTTAGTAGTATAAAAAATTAAAAACATAAAAATGAGAGACCATTTTGGTAAAAAAAAAGTGATCGTCGAACATGCTTTCGTATTTCTAATAATACTCAGACCTTATTGGTCGTAGAAATATGGTTTTGATACCAAAACAAATACGAGAATTTGAACTAATATGTCTTGAGATTTTAGAAATTTATTTTTAAATAATTTTATTAGCACTTAAAATTAGTAAATATTTATATTTTTTTTAAAAAAAAAACATATAAAACTGAGATCAGTTATCAAAAATCTCTTCTGAGCTATTTTAGTTAAAATTCTCGTGTTTATTTTTGTACCAAAACCATGATCCTACGACCAACAAGACCTGAGTACTATTGGAAATACAAAAGCATATAAAAAAAAAGTTATGAATTTGCCGTACTCGTATTACTACCCCACTCGCATATGCAACGCTTTTGAACCGGGTCAAAACCGGTTATCTATCACTGCAGAGCACGGCTTATAAATAAATTAATTTTATCATCAATACGAAAATAATAATTTTGTCAATGGATATTATTATTATTTTTTTTTCAATTTTTTAAATAGTATGTTTATTCTTACTCTATTTTACTCTAGATGAAACTACTATCGTAGTATTTTTAAATCAGTCGGAAAACGTACGATTAAAACATTTTTTTTTTTTATTGTAGGACGTTTTTTAACAAAACTAATGATTCAATTATTGATATGAAATTATACACATTTTAATCATAATAATTATAAGTATAATAAAAAAAGTGTTGGCTAGT
>JACXSJ010003334.1:0-25663 GCA_014851325.1 Pentalonia nigronervosa
TGTATATTAAATTAATTAATATTGTACAACAATTTGATTAAAAATATACATTTAATATGATTATTGAATAATTTGGTCAAATCATTTATTTATTTTGTAATAACAAATTATTAATGACAACAATTGTAATTGTTCTACAAATGTAGACGCGCGACTACTTGTGTGATATTAAACAACGCGACTGATGCAGGGTTAAGAATATGGAAACTACGTTTTATTTTAAACCATTTCTGAAAACGTGAAGGTACTAATTGATAATAATAATAATATACTCGCTCAAAAAACCAATTAAGCACAAAACCAATACTTTAAATTGTGGGTATAGTTTCTTTTTCTCTTGCAACTGCTTTTTTAACTTCTTATAATCAATAAGCAGATCAATTAATTAGCACTTTGTTTGCTTATTAATATACATAATATTATATTTTAATGAATACAATAATTATACATGTCACTGATAGGCACCAATATTATATGATATTATTTATTAATCTAAGTAGATTTATTTAGTTCTTTATTGGCCTATTTTTCTATTAAAACTATGACATTTTGTAAATAAGCATTCATGTAATTATATTACAAACTATTGTTAGCTCCTACTACAGCCAAATCTCACCTTTGTATAATTTTTCGATAAAAATGCTTTATGTATTTAACTCATGTAGATGTGAGCTTAACTTAACTAACTGGAAAAAAAAATAAAAAAACTAAAAATATTTATTTAATACAAGCATAAAAAGTCAAAAATATATTTTACAATGTACCTTCTGAAATAACAAAAAAAAAAAAATTATAATATTACTTTTAATTGCTTTATTTGTATTAAAAAAATGAATCTTTAAATTTTAAAAAAATGTGTCAAATAAAAAATACTATTTATACTATACAGTATTGTAACTTATATTTTATTTAAATAATGAATATATACTGAAAAACATTTAATTGAGTATAACAAAAAATATAATTAAACAATACTTTTTTTTTTAGGAAAATTTGGTAGCAGTAAAATTGATGACAACTTATTGTTACGGATTGAAGCTGCTACTAAAAAACCGGTTCACCATTTCCTTAAAAGAGGAATTTTTTTTTCCCATCGAGATTTATACAGTATTTTAAATTTATATGAACAAGGAAAACCTTTTTATTTATATACAGGCAGAGGTCCTTCTTCAAGTTCTTTGCATATTGGGCATTTGATACCATTTATATTTACAAAGTTAGATTTTTATTTCTTTTATTTTAAAGTCTTAACACAATACAGTTACTAATATTGTATTTTTTTCAGATGGTTACAAGATGCTTTTAATGTTCCTCTCGTAATCCAGTTGACTGATGATGAAAAATATTTATGGAAAGATTTAACATTAGAAAAAGCAAAAAGGTTGTCTATTGAAAATGCTAAAGATATAATAGCGTGTGGATTTGACAAAAAAAACACGTTTATATTTTCAGATTTACAGTTCATGGGGTACTATAAATATTTAAAACTTGATACATTAATATATTGTTTAGAAGTAAATTAATAATAATAATTAAATTATTTTAGAGAATGTCCATCTTTTTATGGTAATGTAATAAGAATTCAAAAGAGTGTTACGTTCAACCAAGTAAAAGGTATATTTGGATTTGGAGATAGTGATGTCATCGGAAAAATTGCATTCCCTGCTGTTCAAGCTGCTCCTTGCTTATCTTCAACATTTCCGTTTATATTTGGAAATAAAAAAGTTCCTTGTTTAGTTCCTTGTGCTATTGATCAGGCAAGAATTTCAATTGATTTAGTTTTAATTATTTACTAAAAATATTTTTTACAGGATCCATATTTTCGAATGACAAGAGATGTTGCTCCTAAGCTTGGATACTTAAAACCTGCTTTAATACATTCATCATTTTTGCCGTCTTTACAAGGGGCTGACACTAAAATGTCAGCAAGTGATTTGAATTCGTCCATCTATTTAAAAGACACTCCAAAGGAAATAAAAAATAAAGTTAGTTGGGTTTTTGTAAAATTGTCTTTTTTGTTCATTTTATTATTTTTTATTTAACAGATTAACAAGTATGCATTTTCTGGAGGTCAAGAAACAGTTGAATTGCACCGAGAAAAAGGTGGTGATTGTAATGTAGATATATCATATCAGTATTTAAAACATTTTCTAGAAAGTGATGAAGAACTAATTAAAATTGAAAAAGTAATAAACTTAACTAATGAATCAATATTGTTATAATTTCATTAAAATTAAACATAATCTTTTTATGTGTTAACAGGCTTATACTTCTGGGAAAATGTTAACTGGAGAATTAAAAAAAATATTGATTGAATCTATTTCAAAAATTGTCCAGGAACATCAAACTAACAGAAGTAAAATTACAGATGATGATGTCAAAGAATTTATGACTCCTAGAAAGTTTTCATAAACAACAATGTAAAGTACAATGTTCGATTAAGCATTTAAAAATAAATTAATTTTCTTATTCTATTTTCAATTTTTCAACTTCTATTTTTTACTAATTTTATGTACACACACAAACAAAAGTATGTTATTTAATTTAATGA
The DNA here is from genome assembly GCA_014851325.1 of Pentalonia nigronervosa. Lineage (NCBI taxonomy): Eukaryota > Metazoa > Arthropoda > Insecta > Hemiptera > Aphididae > Pentalonia > Pentalonia nigronervosa. Next base: position 2,552 of record JACXSJ010003334.1, read on the forward strand.
AAAACTATTATTATAATTAAATAAAGTACAACCCATTTATAGTATGACAACAGTTATTTTTCTTAAATAGTTTGTAAATTATTATTATTATTATTATTTATATAATTCGATGGCAAAAGGGGCTAGGCAACATTTTTAAAAATTTTCACCAAAGGCAAAAGCAACTATTTTTGTTGATTTTAATTTAAAATATATTACATTTACATTTTAGATAGCTGGTACACACTATATTATTTTACGTAACATTTTTTTTTCATTTATTTTAATTTCAAGTAGGTGGTGCAATCATCCAGTCGTTCATATAGCCACTGATAGATTTTATGACCAAAGATGTCAACATTCATTAAAGTATAAATACCCAACAAGAAGTAATTATCTAGTGCTCTACAACAACATAATTTTTAAAAAAATTTACAATACCTTCTAATAATTCAGATGTACATGTCAAAGTAATATATTAAATGATTAATATGCAGATTGTCAAGATAAAATACTTTAATTAACAAGTATTAACTAACAGTAATCATAAATATAAATTTGAGAATTAATTGTGTAATCAACTGATAATACAATCTTATCGGTTATTCCCCATTTTTATATTAATTTGGAAAATATTGCCGTTAAGATAAAGGGTATACGTACCAAATATTGATGAACTGTCCCATGTTCCCCAAAACATTTACATTAACATTTATAATCGTCTATACAAAAAGTGTCGTATATACCCTATAAATTAAAATTCAATATCTATATGATGATCTTAAAATAGTAATACTTTCACCAATAGATAGAGCTTGTCATTATCCAGCCATATATATTATTTCACTCAATCCCTTTTGTCGTATATCAATATGATGTCATAACATTAAGGAATCAGTGTAATGCAATAGTAACTAACTAAACAATAATTACCACATAATACAAAATAGTGATGACATAGCCATGCTGCATATTTTCATTTAAATAACATAACGATGGCTTAGTTTTAAAATGTATGACATATAATATAATGTTTTTACACAAGAGTAGATTCATTTTTTTCAAATTGGTGTCTATGACAGGAGCAATTGAGAAATAAATAATTTAAATTGAATTGTTTCAAGGCATTGTTTATTAAATTTACTCTTTTAATAATGTATAAGAAAAATTAACAAATATAAGATATTTAGAAATTATAATTTAAATTCTGTCCTTTTTTAAGTTAAAAATGTACTTAACACTTTTAAAAATGTATAAATGTACTTATCACCTTTTTTAAATATTATTATATGTAATAATTAAGCATGTGTAGATATAACAATGGTTAATGGTCATGAAACATAGTAAAATATTTAAAATGCAAAATAATTAAAAATATTTATATTGAATAAAATCATTAAAGATCGATAATAAACCTTAACTTTTGGTAAAATATTTAAACAAATAGTAATACATTTAATAAATAAAGGTGGGCTAGTGGATACTGCTCTGCTGTACAGTAAGTGTCTAGAGGGGTCACTGTAATGAATGTGTTAAATTTGAATTCAATAATAAAAAATGATATACGAAAAACAATTTTGAGCGGAATACTGTCAGCCTTCAATACTAAGTAGTAGGCATATTTTATGATATTACTATTAAATTAATTTATTTTATTATTATATATTAGTTATATAGCCGGTTGAATTAAATTTAGTTGGAAAATTATTATTAATAATGTGTAATGGCTACATTTTTGTTGAACTGGTCGTTTAATAGGGTACCATACACTCATACGCTGTCTTTGTCTTACATATATGGACAGCACAGTAAATTTACATTTGGCCGTTCTAATTTTGTGCTGTTTAATATAATGTTAGAATGAATAAATATAATATTAAACTTTAAGGTAAAACATTATTTGTGCTCTCTTGTTTTTTTTACATTTTTAAGCAAGTTTGAAAATTTTAATATTTTGCCCTTTTAATAATTATGTATTATATATGTATTTAAAATAAATAACGCCATAAGTATTAAATAAGTTGTTATTTTCATAACAAAATTTTATATTATAATAGTATTTGATTAATATACTGTATGCATTCAGAAATAACAGTAGTCTTATTATTTTTTATTGCAATTTATACAATTTTAATTAAATTAGATACTATTGAGAACATTCTTTGTATGATAATAAATTATTAACACATTTGTGAGTTAGCTACCTTTCAGCCTTGATGCATACTAATTTATTTATTTATTTTATTTGAATTTCATACAATCAATACTAAGTCCTACCAAGAAAACTCACTTGGGGTTCTAGGAATACTTACAGTTTTATACATTAAATATATATAAATAAAAATAAAGTATATGCTAAAACATAAATTGTACAACAAAAATACAATAATTTAAATAATAAGTAAGAAGAAAAATCAAAATCAAATAAATATGCAATAATGAGAATTAACACAAGAAACTGAAAATAGAAACAACAAAATGCAATCATAAATGTAAATAATATATAAAGTATAACAATTTATTAATTCTATACTGAATCATTTAAATGTAATAACCACAGTAAAATTCTTTTTTTAAACAATTTATGTGAGAAATATATAATATTTATAAATATTTTATTAATTATTTTGGTGCCAATTTTTTGAAAATGTTTTCTTGAGGTTGTTTTATTTGACTGATTCACTAAAATATTGTTTGTAGTATACCTACCTACCTAGTATGGATGCCATGCAATTGAGTATTTAATAATTTATGTTTTTAAAATATGTGACAATATTTTTATAATATAATTTTTTTAACGGGTAGAACCTTTAGTCTATTTTACAGTGCTTCTGTTAAAAATCTTAAATCTTCGTTAAAAGCCAATTTTAAAATTTGATTTTAAACATTTATAATTCTATTAAAATATTATTGAATGCACCACTCCATCCAACTATACCATAGGATATAATTGATTCTACCAAAGATAAGTATATTTTCATATTATATTTTATTATTTTATATTATTATTTATAGTTTATATTTGGTGCATATTATTTCAATCTAAAATGTTACGTAGATCACTAAAAATATAAACCATTTTTCTTATTTTTTTAAATAAAACATTAATTTGGTTTTTCCACTATCAACTGTGTCAAAAGCTATAACTAAGTCTAGGCATCAACAATTGCTTTTATCACTAATTCTGGGCTGCGTATATAAATTATTCCGTTGTAAATACCTGTGTATCTAATTAAGTAATTGTCAAAACTAATTGTTACACAAAGTTTCAATAAAAAAAAAAAAAAAATAAAATAAGTCTAGGCATTACTGTAGCGTATTTTTTATTGTCATCTAAAGATGTATGAATCAAATTTGTTAAGTTCGCTATAGCTTAATCAGTGCCTTTGCCCGGACGAAAGCCATAATGTTGATATATTGATAAAATTATTTAGGCTCAGTTAAAAAGCTTGAAAGCTTAATACAAGATTCCACATAAGTTGTTCTTATAAAAAGCAATTTAAAATTCTAATAAATACGTCATAAGCACGATGTTTTAAATATATTTAAGTTCAAATTTTGAAGAAATTGGATATTTAAAGTTAACTTCCAAGTCCTCACGAATAATATTTTTAAATCACAACTATACCTATTCATTATTATTTATTTGGTGAAAAATTCAAGTCTCTATCGCGGTAGTTGGTTTTTGAATTACAAAAAAATAAAATCTATTTTGTCGAAAACTGGTTAAGCGTAAAAAAAATTCTGTTTTTCTCAATTATTAAAAAAAGTACATGGGATTTCAACTAAAAATACACTTTAAAAAGAAATATTAAATTATTTTTACTGCTGCAAAAGGTGACGACTGTAATCTCAAATGTAAAAATAAGATTTCTCTAAAATTTTAGAGTTTCCTGTTTTTAACGTCAATACGATCATCATATCATTTTTAAAAAAATGTAGCAATATTAAGATATCTTTTTTTTCATCACGCAGCGTTTCGAAGACAAATCAAAAATAAATGTGTATGAATAAAATTACATTCATATAATTATATATACATTAAATACGTTATTAATTATCATAATTCATGACATAAAGTATAGTAAGTAATTTATTATTTTTTTAAAACATTAACAATATCGTCATTAAGTTATTGAATGTCAACAGTCAACTAACAAGATGACAGATCGTACATTAATCATCGGACAACATTTTATCCACTTGCCCCGTTTTATACCGATTGGTTACAGGTACAGGTTGTATGTTAACATTTTATCACTTGTTTATTGGACCAAAAATAAAAACATAGCTATATATTTTTTAAATTGTGTACCGCAAATTGAGCTACAGCTACTGCGCTATGTAATTATTGTTAGATAATACAAAAATATGATACCTAATTCTAATAAAACGCATTTTTTTATAAAAATAAGTATAAAACTATATAGTACATTTTTAATATAGACACAATAATTTTAATTATAATTAAAAACAACTATTATATAGATTTTTCATAATCAAACATTGGTTTTTTCTCCTTCGTCGTTTCATTGATTATAAATAATACTGTTTATAATAATCAATGATTATCAGTGCCGGTTTTAAGAATATGCCGCCGGAGACAAATTTTAAAATTCCGTACTTTACAATCATTGTACCAATCTTTATAAAAAATTATCGCTCTGCTCAAAATCTAATACATTATATTAATAATATTATAATTTATATTATAAATAAAATTATTGAAAATAAAAATGTAGGCAAGGAGTATCGCTCTGCTATACATTAGGTGTCGTGGGTAACTGTAATGTATTTGTTAAATTTGAATCGAAGGATATAAAATCATCATATACCAAAAACGATTCTGAGCTCCGTCAGCCTATATAACTAAGTATATATTATGATATTATTGTTGTTAAGTAATTGAATTGACTATTTATTAGTAGAGCAATTTTTTTGAAGTAATTATTGACGAAAACATATCATTTGATATAATTTAACATTTTTAAATACTCATGAATAATATTTTTAATTCGCAAAAAATAACTAATAACGTTATTCTCCGTTTAAATATCTAAATTCGTCCAAAATTTGAACTTAAAACATCTATTAAAAACAAAACTGTGATTATATAATTTTTAGATATTTTGATTATAGTATGAAGTACTGAATTATTCTATTGAATTAAATTTTCAGGCTTTTTGAACCACAAATATTTTCTTAAAATTCTTTTATAGAAAAAAAACTAAAAAAAAAAATATCTTATGCTTTTAAATAGCTCAAAAAGAGTCAAAATATTTATTATGTATGGAAAATTTTTTTATAAACTTTTAGAGAAAATTTAAAGTATCAATAGTTATTAGTTTTTGGTTTTTCCGGACGCTTTTGAAAATTATTAGAAGTTTTTTACTTTTGACCCCTCAAATTACCAACTAGATTCACTTTTTTACCAGAAAGGATGCTGATGTATGATGTAAAAAACTAAGCATTTTTACTGCCTTGAAAGATGTGATGATAGACACAAAAAATAAAAATAAATACATTCATCGCTCCGCTCAGAATTTAAATTATTAAATCTACTTGACTATATATACTTGATTTCTCTATTTCATTAAGATTATTATTATTTTAAACTAAAGTCCGTTTTTTGGTCTACAACAACTTTTAAACCATAATACATTTCTAATACTTTAATGTCAATTTGAAATGTGATCTATACAGATTAAAATTTATTTTTGAAATTCGAATGAAATAACTAGTTGGAATTTGAATTTGTAGTAAGTAATTCAAGTTATAGTGACAGAATTTGAAATCAATAATCCATAAATATGAGCAGTGAGGGATGTATTCCACCACCACAAATATAAATATCAAAAATATAATCAGCGAATTCGGTATACCAATGTTACGTGAACATCTTTATAAAGAGGGCGAAGAAGATAGTTGTAATAGTCTCTATATTCATCTAAAATATTATTTTTGCAATATAATAATTTTCATAAAATTGTCTATTTGTATTATTGCATATACAATATACATAGTGCATACTAATAAAATTGAATGCATGCATTTTAATAAGCATTTATATAATTATATTATATTTTGTTGTATAATATTGTGTTTTTCGCTGTCAAAATGGTCTCGGGAATGTTAATTGTATTTTATACAAAATCGTATTTGCCTATATAAAAGTTACTGTTCACCCACCGGCATCTTATATGTTTGGTACTTTTAATTTTATAAATTTTCATTTGCGAGTTACAATTATTAAATTGTATAACTGCTTACAATTTTTCATTTAGTTTAAATATTTTTCTATGAATTTTGTATTTGTATTTTGGGTTCTAAGCGGAATGACATTCATCATGTATTCATTTTACAATAATATGTATTTTTACTGTCTGTATACACGATAAGTTATCAAAATAATGGCAATAAAAGTGCTCCAATTTTCTTCATCAGTATCTTTTCTGGTAGGGATGCGAATCTAATTGGTACTTTAAGAGGTAATTTTTGAAAATTCTCTATAGTTTTTAAAAGTGTCGGGAAAAAACAAAATAAAAATTAAGAAAAAAAGGAATTTTCACAGATCACTGTCCACTGTTCAATGGAAGTTACACAATATTCCTGCTATGTGGAATTTAAGTTTCAAAAAAATATTACCAACTAACATCAGCACAATATTTCATAACTGTTTTTTAAAAATAATGTTTTTCATATTAATAACTAATATTTTATACATGTTTATGATTCATCAATGACACGATATTACAATAAAACGTGTACAGGTATATGATATCATATAATTGTTCTATAAAAATAATATTTATATATCAACAACTAATATTCTTTAAATGTTTATTATTTATCAGTGACACGATATTACAATGAAACATGTATATGATATCTTGAAATTGTTTCAAAGAAATTTAAAATAATTATATTATTACCTATATATTAGTTATTATAATGGCTGGTACATTCAGGAGCAGCACTAAGGGCGAGAGCACGCGAGCTTCCCCTGTTTTTTTTTTAGGAATTTTGTGTATAATTAGCGCAAATTTACCACTCCTTCGGTTCTTGCTCTATCATGTCAACAAAAATAATGCAGGAATGCACGCCGTTCTCATCTCTATGAATATATCGCTGAGAATAAGCGGTTATTGGGGAAATAAAGAGTTCACCAAAACGTTTTCAAGCTCTCGGGAGGTTTTAGTCTCTCTACTGCACTTATAACATGTGAAAATGTATGTATACGCCAAGTCGCTAATGAATAAGGAAAAATGTCATGCCCCCCATAAATATTACCAAATATCCACCGATGAATTCTGTATAGGTACCAGTAAAATTATATTACTATACTTTTATTTAGTAGGTTTATAATAATATAAGCTAGTAGGTTGATAAACGGTTTAATAGACTTTGTTTCCAAAAGTCCTACCAAGACGTGTCAACACTTAACAGTCGTTATTTCGTGCATCGTGCAATTACAGTCCAATGATACGCGTAGTCTACAAACCCGCATATTCGTCTGGCCATTCATAATAATACTGGTTTACAATGTTTACATTTGGTTTTGATCATATAAATAGATTTTAGTTATTTGTTGTAACTGGTAAATTTAGAATCATTATGTTATTCGTGTTCGACATGTTCCAACGATTCAAAACTTGGAACTACTATTCATAGACACATCGTGACATCTCATATTTCACTGTTGGCGTGTATTTAATATATTGTTATTATTGCATACATAATACGACCTACCTGCGTAATGCATAATAATTAATGAATGTTCAGACTACTAGTAGAATGGTAAGTTACATTAATTTATATAAAATATTAAATATGGGATGATATTAATATTATATTATTATTTGACGGTGTGCTTTTATTAACGTATGTTAGTAAGTACTGTGGGACGAAGGCATTATATTTAGTGCATTAGTAGGTACATTTAGTTATATTTTGCTAACGTCCTAAAATAAGTAAAATAACTATTTTATTGTCTTGTAGCCTAATAAAAAAATACATTATTTATTCTATTTTAATACAATTTAGGTCATAATGACCAAGAAGTGGGTGATAGGGAGTTTCACAGAGACCAACGAATTTAGCGTTGTACCAACAAATTGATTAATGAAGACAGTAGATCCAGATAGCCGTACTATGATTTACTGTAAATAGCCACCACCCCCCTACTGTAGTTTCTAGTGATATAATTAACACAGCAATTGAACCGGAGATTGATTGGACATGCTATAAAATTCGGTTGACAAATTGTAAAGAATTTAGTTAGTATAACTGTTATCCATATAATTTACACTATTACAAGTCTAACATAATGCCAAATGTTATTTTGACTCTATACCTACAACTTCCTAACTTAAATGATTACAAATCTCAATTATAGGTAATTTTAAGAAAGCATGGCACCATAAATTTGTTTTGAGCTCAGACTCATTTGTGACTGAAATTGATGAGTCAAAAAGTAAAAAAAATTTGAAGCGAAGCTCAAAAATCTAACTTTGGTAAGGAGTCAACAAATTCAGAAGAATCTGAAGAAGAAGGTAAAATATATATTAAAATCTTTATTTTCAATTATGTTTATCTATTTTATTCTAAAGTATGTAGATTGGGGTATACAACATGAAAATATTTATGACTATTAAAAAAAATTAACAATTATTTTTTTTTAGTAAATAATATATTGGAGCTGTAGAGGACAAAGAAAAATACACACAGTATATTGTCTACTGCCAATTCCAATCAACAAATGATAAATTTTATAATAGCTATATATAGATACTTATAATTTTTTTTAAGTAGGTTCAATATATATTTTTTTAAATATTCACATTGTTTTTCTCGGTTTCTATATTTTAATTTAGGGTTTATAGTGTTTTTTATACCTATTATGATTTAATTAAGTTTAACTTAATTTTATCTTAAGCATTCAAATTTATAAATACATAATATCAAACTTTGACTCAATAAATAAACCATAATTTATTTCGTATATTTTTATTTATATAATTCCAAAGAATTTTTTTTATATAATTCTAAAGAATTCCAGTTATTTACCAAGTATCCAAACAAATATAATCCTGGAAGCTTCAGAAGCCACGGAAGATGGCTTTAATCAGTATGGTTTACCATATGTACAGAATAATAGTCTACTAGAAACTACTAATCCGCAAGCCTTAGGCAAACAAATAGTAATTACAATGATAATTATGAAAATAATAATAACTTCACTAATTACGTTCTGTACTTAATCAATAATTGACAGTCATATTAAATGTTCAATTGTAGTATAATAGGTATTTCTAATAAAAATTATATTCAAAAAATAAAAATAATGATCAAATTTAATACAATTTACCATTTAGATTAGTTATTTTTGTCATATTTAAATGTATGTATAATATAGGTTATTACACTGATTTACTGGATTTTTTTTGTGGGAGTAGTTGATGTAACTTTTTTTATCATTACCTATTTATGTATAAGTGAGAAGTGTACATAAAGTGTTTATTATTTACACATACAAAATAAATGTGGTAAAATATGTTTATATTAAATAATACAATTATTTAAATGTATATTTGAAAAATAGCATATGTAAATATTAACCTTTAATTATTAGAAAATTATATATTTTAACTAAAGTAATATTTATTATTTTTTTCTTGTATATATATAGCCACATTGGTACAAAAAAATATATGTATATAAGGTATATATATCTAGTAATAATGAAAAGTTAGCTTAAAAAAAGCATACTTTATTTTAATATTTGTTACTATACTAACTAATAAATATATTTCAATAACTTTCTAAAATTAATTCAACAGAGATCAGTTTATAGCAACAATGTATCTTATAATAATTCATTGATATATGAAAATACTAGTTTGGATTCAAGTCATTCAACACCTAATTTTAGTAATTACATTTTCAAATTTTATATTAATTAAATACTTTTTTTGAGTATTAATAATTAACATTAGGTATCTATTACTTTTTAGGATTAAATTATTCGAATGAAAATATAATAGAAAAATTAGAAACAATATGGAATGAGCAAAATATTCAAAGGTTAATGATGGAACGCCTGTTGTTGAAAATAGATAACATTGCATAGGCTTTAAAAAATAAAAGTAGTTTACGTACCAATATTTCTATTCAATTAGATGAAAATTTTTTCATACATTTTTCATTAAATGATGCAGTTATGTTTACTTTGGCTGAAAATAAAATTATAAATGACCCAAAATGTTTAGAAAAGCTGGTAAGAAAAAACTTGTTAAGTTTTTAATTTAAACTCAGTCATATCCTTAAACATGTTTAATATTTCTAGGAATTTTTTATTAAGTCTATTGGAGGGTGTGATCCCAAAAATCATGTAAAAAGAACATTTTCAAAATTATTTAGCAATGAGTATACTACATAATGTACATGGACGGGTCGTAACAAATATATAAATACAAAAATTGACAACACAGAACTAATAAAAATTATAAAAAATAAAAATACTTCTTCAAAATAATTTTTTTTTCCATTTCCTTTAAGATATTTTCTCAATTCATATTTTTCTTTCAGAAATTATTAAAGATATAAAATATATTAATACGATTGTTTTTTATAGAAATTTTAAATCATATTAGATTTAAGGTCATTAGATATTTAAATGAAGAATAACGATGTTAGTTTGGTATTTCTTATTTGGTTGTAATATTTAAAAATATTTTTCGTGAGTGCTTGAAACTTTCTAAGTATATTATTATATTTTATACACACGGTGACATTTTTAAATGCAATGTTTTCTCCAAAAATTAATTCAACCTAGGTAATGTATTATTAATAGTTAAATTAATTATTTTAATAGTAATAATATCAAAAACACTTAATCATATAGTTTGACAGACCGTCTTCGCTTAGAACTGTTTTTCATATACAATGATTTCATATCATTGGATACAGATTTAACACATGAATTATAGTGAACCCACTTGACACCCATTGTACAGCAGAGCGGTATCCACTTGCGACGTTTTGACAGCCCCGCCCAGATGAAAATATTATTTATATTTTGACCTGTCCGAAATTTAGGACATAATTAGCATGGATTTATATGGTAATCCACGAAGATGTTAGTTCATAAATTAACTTTTTAAAGTTAACAGTACATCCATATAATTATAGACATTTTATGAAATATAGTATCCAACAAATTCGTTGGTTACTTTTTGGATTTAATTTTCGCTGGTAAAGCTAACAGTACAACATTATGCTTGTAACATTAGTAGCATTTATATTACCTACATCTGTATTCCGCCATACTGTATAGTTTATCTTTTAGTATTGGTACTATACAAATAATATTTTGTAACAATATTTAAGAATATTTCAATCACATATTAATTATTATCAACACGGTAATTTCAGAGGGTTGAGAAAGTTTAAATTCTTAAAATATTTTCGTTTTATTTAATTAGTTATAATTCCCTCAATAGCGACAGCCCCGGATCGGTTTTCATTCGTCGATCAACAGACACGATTTTTTTTTCATCTCTACGGATTACCATAAGGTCGTTTTTACTTTGGTAACCCTGATTATCGTGATCTCTCCCCAACTTACGACCGGAAATATGCTATAGAATCATATATAATATAGAATATAATATATTATATCTATATAATATATTCTATATACCATATAGAATATTCGATGCCGATCGTGCGTGTCACCATTGTGTGTTTATTTAAATGCCACACATCTGCGCTTAAGGAGCCTCGGGACAAGACGTTTTATTGAACAAGAATATATATATTTATATTCCTTTATACATTATAACGATAATACGGTACACATTCTTTGTATCGTTCATTTTAACTTTTTTTTTAAATTCTTATAAGTCGTACGTTTGTCGTTTTCTGAAATAACACTAAACCTAGTTTATATTTTAATATACTATATAATATATTATTTCTCTTATTTCTCGATGTAATACCGTAGACTGTAATGCGAATCGAATCGAAATGACGCCATATGTACGCGTAGAGACCGAAACACAATAAATCCCTACAATACAATTCGTGTACCTAAATAAGTATGCCGAACTCAAGTCTCAAACTGTGCGGGAATTAAAAGAGAAAATTTAAAATGTTCATCTCTATGGGTTAATAGGCTTATATACGGTTCGACTTATTATATTATATAATATTATATACGACTCGAGTGCGTAGGTATTTATATTGTTTGTATATCTTTCGGTTTTTTTTTTTATTATATTCGCAGTTTCACTTTCACACTTCATGTGCAAATCGTTTTCGAAATTTCCTACCACACACGACGACACATAAGAGATTGACTACAATATTTTTGATTAAAAAAATACACAGAAACCGAATTACATACACCGTGGTTGGTAGAACGGGTCGTACACTCGTACGGGATGTTAGACGATCATCATATTAGTTTGACAACGTTTTGAAAACTTCGCAAATACGCGTTTATATCACTCCGATAATTGGCAAAAATATTGTTAAAAATCTGGTAAATTATAAATATCTAGAAATATCAATTAATACGTATTAATATAATTTAAAATACTGACGAGGTCAAGTTAGGAAATATTTGGGGGCTGTATGCCCCTTGAGCTCCCTCTAAAATTTATGACTATAAGTCTTTGGTACTCTATATTTATTTTATTATCTATACAAATGGATCAGATAATAATAAAACGACAATATCGTTTGCCAATTGTCTTAACAATATAAAATATTTAGGACACATGCCCTGGCGCATAATACGAACTACACGTATAGGTGCCATATACCATACTGCCGAATATGCAAATTTTAAATTGTGTTCAAATTTGAGATGAGGGACGTGGGGAGACGGGGCAGATGTGACACGAATAACACAAGGTATATTAAATAAATTGATCTTGTTGCATTGCAGTTTATTGTTATGTCAATAATAACCAACGGATTCGTCTTCTCCTAACGGATTATTAAATAGTTTTAATAATAGTATTTATATTATATAGGTACAGTACCTAAGGTACTTACTAATTACAACAAAATAAAATAATATACGAGCCAATAATTATACGTTCATAATATTGAAATCGATACGTAACTATATGATGGAAAAATGTATTATTATTATTCGTTCATAACTCTTTAAAATAGGTTTTTACGTCTGTAGTAAACCAAATAAAATTATATTTTATTTTTTAAAATAATTATAAAAATGTTTACTTGACTGGTGTAAGTCTTTACTTTGCGATCCAAACTTGATTAGATATACTATATGTAAATATGCTTGTACTCAACCAGTATCAAATTTAGAGGTTGTTCAAAACAGGAGAGGGGATTTTCAAAAAAAAAAAAACATTTAAATTATATTATATGCGTAATATATTAATTTTATGATTTATGAGGGATTTGCATAATGTGAAATTCTATTGCCGGCAAACATAATATCTAGTTTATAATAATATTATAAACAATTTTAGAATATTATAATTATGAAAGAATCACTGCCTAAGGAGTGGGAGGTAAATCGAACTGTTGTCCCTCCACACCACCCGTATTCACTTCTAATTAATTAATATTCTTGTATTTGAAATGTTAATCACTAATTTACAGCTAATATTCATTATGAAAAGTCGGAAATTTTATGAATTATCATTATTATCATTTATCAACATTCAAAAAATTGATGTGACTATAAAATAAGTTTTCATCATCGTTAGCTATTTATCGGCCTATTTGGTTCGTTGCACACAATGCTGTTCCGACAAGTATATAATTAGCTGACAAGTTTGTGAAATTAATAATTGTTATATTTAATAATTCATAATAGAACAAATATATTGTATTAGCTTTGCGCAGTGGCGATATTGTAACCAATGAGGTTCATCCGAGGTGCGATTATTGCTAGTTAAAAACTTTAAAAAAATATTGTATTAGTTACCTACATAACATTTTAACTTTCCTGCTAAAATTATATACATTTAGATAAATATAACAAAGACAATATTTTCCCCATAAGTCCTAAAATACTTTTTCTGAGCCTTTCTGGCTCTACATTTTTATTTTAATTAATGGATTACAGAAATGTTTACATATTTGTCTATTAATATATAAAGCTTTTTCATAATAAATAGTAAATTGGAAAGTTCTAAGATTATTTTTATATTTAATAAATTTATGTAGACATATTATAATCAAAATGTTTGTGAACGGTGACCAATGACTTATTGAAATAGATATATGTATAAAAATAAAAATACGAGTGATCAGCTTTGTGTGGTGTGGAATTTTAAACATTTTTTATAGTTATTAAATAAAGAATTGAGTGGATTAGTGGTCCTCTGTTCAAACTAAAACACTTTAAAAACACACATTTTTAACTGAACTGGTAGTCACTGGCTGTAAATACTAAATATTTCAGTGTACGGTTAGGCGAACGTTTACTCATTAGTGTAATGGTTTTATTGAAACAATTTTATTTCATTTGGTGAATATTTAAAAATTCTAAATACAAATTACACATTTACACAAAATACGCGGTGGTTGTGGAATAGTGCCTTGGTTAAAATTTAAACTCTGTTTATAGGTCTAAAATTTATATTTGTATAGAATACATAAATTAAAAAAATTGAAATTTCCTACCAAACATTTTAAATTATAATATTAAATAATAAAAAGGTCAAAAAGTGGGTACCGCTGTGCTGTACAGTATGTGTCGAGTGGATTGCTTTCATGAATGTGTTAAATTTGAATTCAATAATAAAAAATCATTATATACGAAAAACGATTCTGAGCGGAATACTGTCAGCCTACAATACTAAGCAGTAGGCATATTTTATGATATTACTATTAAATTAATTAATTTTACTATTAGATATTAGTTATTAGTGATGTCAAAAATCCGGATTTTTGGATATCCGGATATCCGAATCCAAAATTTAATAACCGAATAATCCGAGTAATCCGAATAATCCGAATAATTCAAATGTTCACATATCTAATTATTATAAAGGAATGTTTTAAAAATATGTTGACGGTTGATGCAATTGGTAGTAGTTAATAATATTATATTTCATATTATATTTAACAAATATTTAAGTTTTTATAATTAAGCAACAAGTTTAAAATATCCAGATTATTCGGATTATTCGGATAATTCGGATTTTATCCGTTTAATATTTGGATTCGGATATCCGGATTATCCGAATAGTATTGGAATCCGGATATTAGTAACATCACTATTAGTTATATAGTCGGTTGAATTAAATTTAGTTGGAAAATTATTATTAACAATGTGTAATGGCTACATTTTTGTTGAACTGGTCGTTTAATAGGATACCACACACTCATATGCTGTCTTTGTCTTACATAATATGGACAGCATAGTAAATTTACATTTGGCCGTTCTAATTTTGTGCTGTTTAATATAATGTTAGAATGAATAAATATAATATTAAACTTTAAGGTAAAACATTATCTGTGCTCTCTTGTTTTTTTTACAGTTTTTACATTTTTAAGCAAGTTATGAAAATTTTAATATTTTGCCCTTTTAATAATTATGTATTATATATGTATTTAAAATAAACAACGCCATAAGTATTAAATAAGTTGTTATTTTCATAACAAAATTCTATATTATAATAGTATTTGATTAATATACTATATGCATTCAGAAATAACAGTAGTCTTATTATTTTTCATTGCAATTTATACAATTTTAATTAAATTAGATACTATTGAGAACATTCTTTGTATGATAATAAATTATTAACACATTTGTGAGTCATGATGCATGACCTTTCAGCTATGATGCATACTAATTTATTTATTTATTTTATTTGAATTTCATACAATCAATATTGAGTCCTACCAAGAAAACTCACTTGGGGTTCTAGGAATACTTACAGTTTTATACATTAAATATATATAAATAAAAATAAAGTATATGCTAAAACATAAATTGTACAACAAAAATACAATAATTTAAATAATAAGTAAGAAGAAAAATCAAAATCAAATAAATATGCAATAATGAGAATTAACACAAGAAACTGAAAATAGAAACAACAAAATGCAATCATAAATGTAAATAATATATAAAGTATAACAATTTATTAATTCTATACTGAATCATTTAAGTGTAATAACCACAGTAAAATTCTTTTTTTAAACAATTTATGTGAGAAATATATAATATTTATAAATATGTTACATTATATTATATATACAAAATTAAGTTTCGCACATTTTATTTTATTTCTTAGTGCATTGTTTTAAAGCGCTTTTCTGATATTTAATTGCATATTTACGTAGAGTGAATTTGTGTATGTTTAATTAAAGATTATAGTTTAGTGCCTATATTTATTAATCACAGCCCTGTTTTTCTTTTTTTTTTTGATACTGTTTAAAGACACGAAGGTTGCACCAAACAATCATTTAAAAAGTGTAATACTGCTTCGATAACTCGATCTGAGTACAATACTTATCATTATTCATTAGGTACCTATGTAATAAATAACAATAATTTTTGAAGAAAATTGAAAATATTTATATATATATATAGTATTAAATTAATTATGATTTAATCGGTTTGTTATAATTATTATTGTGGCCACTGCCAATTTAATTTCTCAATAGTTAATATATATATTTTGCATGCCAATATAATACGAGAATTGTGAACAAAGTTTAAGTGGCAAAGTTTCGTCACATGATACGTAATGCGACGCTATTTTCGAAGATGTGGTTCAAAAAATATGATTCCATAAATTTAAGTTTAAAAACGTATACAGTAGATAATAAAATGAAATAACGATAAACATTTATAATACCATGAGTTCGTGACTTCGTGTACTGAATTGCTAAAGGGTTTTTGATTTTATGTGTTTTTGAATATAAACATTAAGAAAAAAAACTATCACAGTACTTATTATGTAAATGTGTGATTTTTATTACATGGTTATAACTTATAATAGGTACTATATTATATGCATCAGTTGTGGCATCAGTATTTTTGAACCAGCCTTTAGTAAATAATTATTTACATAATAGTATTGCTATAATTGTAGTTATAGAAACGATCAGGCTTAAAGAAATCGGAAAGCAAATAGGTAATTGTTATATATTTATTGTTATTACAATTTTTATTATACATTTTATACTGTTTTGAATTCAAACAGTCTACTATTATTTTTATTAAGAGTGAATGTATGAGTTATATAATATTAATCCGTTTAATGACAATAAATGTTGAATAGATGTGGTTAATATTAACGAGATTCGGACAATTATAATTTCATTAGATGATATTATAATAACGCGTAAGAATCATCGTTATGGATGTCGATTAATGCATATATATGTATATAATTTAAATATCACTAACACAAAATATTTTATAGGCGTATCATTTTAACTGCCACATATTTCGTTATACTAATATAATATACTATTGAAAATAATATTTTTTTCGTCAGCAACGATACGTAATCTTGCCTCTTGGTAAATAGTTAACACTATAATAAGTCGTGAACACACATTTGTTATCTACGGCTTGTAAGCCGTTTTAATAGTATAATAACATGTGGTGTTTCTAATAAGTAAAATAAAAAGTATATAATTTACCTCGATAATAATAATTATTATAACGAAGAGTCGAACATTCTAACCATCAGCTTATCACATTCCATTTTGAATACCGTATAACCATTTCGAGACGCGTTTGTGTATATTTGATAAAATATAATATTATTATTGTAGTCAAGATGGATATACATATATATATATATATATATACTAGCCGACAGACCTAAATGTTTTTAAATAATAAACCTATCGTTTGAATACGCATTTAAATTATATTGTTACTGGCTTATACGGTAAAATCACTGATACGGCAAAACCGCCCATTCAAGATCGTGTGAACGATCTCTTATACTGTATACCAATAACACAATGGCATAAAATGTGCACGCAATAGTTGTAATGTCATATATTTACCGGACAAATGTGACAGACCGGCGTGAAAGTTTCATAGCGATCGGATGAATAGTGTAGGAGTGCATAAAGAGAATACAGACAAACATTCATTTTGATGTGCATAGATGATAGATGCGATTTACATCATTTATTTCTACTATTACTATTATAATCTGTAAGCTGTAACCAATGGCAACTATTAATAAACAAAAATAATTTTCGATTTCCATTGTGAATTTCAAAATCTATGAGTGAGCATTTCTTTAAAATTAAAATTTTGGAAAATCCTTATGGCTATGATCTATTCTCAGACCTACCAAATATACACAAAAAATGTCATGAAAATCGGTCAAGACGTTTTAGAGGAGTTCAATAACAAATACTGTGACCGGAGAGTTTTATATGTATAAGATCTATATTATATCCACTTTGATTGCAGTATAATTCAATGAATATAATATTATTATGGCAGGCACCGCCATCGATAAGACGCTCGATTGCAATTTGGTGGGGATTGAGCGTATCTGTTTGGGAAAGTGACTGCTTCCACTGATCTATTCGTCGAACCATTTAGTGTTTTAAATTATAAAATAATACGATAATAATAACGAGTCTGAGCTAAAAGACGGTCTGTCAGTATACATTATTAAGTATATTTTGTGACATTATTGCTATTAATTATTAAGTAGGTAGGTTAGATTAATTTTTTCCCGAAAACATTGAAATTCGAAAATGTCATTTTGCAATGAGTGTATAAAATACCTTTTTTTTTTTTTTAACACATCTTTTTTTCTTTATTTTTAAATATTACGATCTATACATAGTTTGCACAATAAGTAATAAGTATGAAGATAAAAGTAAAATTTGGGAGTGAGTGATTACATAGTAGGAAGTCTCACATTAGAGACACTTATGACTTAATATTTAAAAAAAAAAATACCTATAATAATATACTTTAAAAGTTTCAAGTACTCACTAAAATATTTTTAAATAACAACGAAATAACTAAAATTATTATTCTTTGTCTAATTTCGTCCAAATTTAAATTTAAAATGTCAATAAAAAAAATAATTAATTAAATTTTTAATTCTTAACCATAAAAATTAAAAAATTTAATAACTTTTGAACTGCAAATTTTCAATATTTCGATTAATTTGGACAAAATTTAAACTATAAATTCTTATAAAAAAAAATCATATATATGCGTTTTAATATTTTTGAACTACTATTATAAAAATTTATTAGGAACCTTGTATTAAAATTTCAAACTTTTTAACTCAGAAAACATTTTTTTATCAATCTTTATAAAAAAAATTAAAATTTCTTATGTTTACAATTAGTTTAAAAAGAGTAAAATGTTTTTATAATTTTAAAGTGTATAAAAAATGATAATTTCAACAGTCGTAGAAAATTTTAAATATCTACAGTTTTTCTTTTTTTGAATTACAAAAAAAAAAAATAAGCAAATGTTTCCATGATGAGAAATCGTAAATTTACAGATGAATATCTAATGTATATAATTTCAAACGCTCTTAAAATTTTTTTTTGATTTCCCCTTAAAGTTTTTTTTAGGTAAAGGAAGGCAGAAAAACATTGTAAATTTTCGAGATTTTGTCGAAATTCTAACTTATTAGACGGTTATAAGAAAACTGTTGTGTATTTTTATTTTTGAACCCCTTGCAAGACTCCAAAGTAGGAACCAACTAGATTCATTTTCCTACCAGAAAAGATACAGATGAAGAAAATCGAAGCATTTTTACTGCCTAAAAGGTAAAAAGGTGATGACAGACACACAAAAACAAAACACACAGCATTGTTAAATCAATATATCTTTCGTTACGTTCAGAATCTAAAATTGCGGCAGTTGGGAGGGAATATGTCGTCGAAGTAGAACCGCGCCAGACGAGCATTATTCAGCTAAACCGATAATCGCGGTGGCGACCACGTCGTTGGAAACTGAATTATCGATTATAATGTATAATAGGATTTCATAATAATATTTAATGTATTTACTTAGGTATTTTTATACAACAGCTGTCAGCTGCACACTGGAGTTTTAATATTTTTTTAGTGTTGTGCAATAGCTTAATTTAATTCGATAAATTTATTTAGATAATTTACAAAATTGGTATCTAACTGCCATCTTGATAATTTTACATGATAAAATTTTAGTTATTTAACATTTATTAATAATTATTATTGATTTAAACTACACTAATATTAGTTATTAATATTAGCTGTAGAACAAGAAATATTTGTTTTGCTAAATTATATTATTTAACTAAAAATAAGATGTAAAAATATATCTTATTTCTATCTAGATAAAATATCAATTTTTTTTATTATCTATCTATAAATCTAGATACATTTGAGTTCAGATCAGTATCTTAACTATTTCTGGATACAAAAAAAATATCCGAGTACAACAACTTAAGCGGTTTACAATTAATATTAGTGTGTTGATTATAAATTAATTTAAAGCGAATAAAACGAATAAAAAAATATTTTAAGCGCCAATTTTTAAAATGATATTTTCAAAATATCGTTCAAGTACAATAATAAGTAATAACATTGTACAAACTACACATTTGCGTTTTACTTTACGCTTATGCATATGCAATATGATAATTTATAATCTCAGACAGACGGCGGCGATGACCATATTGTTATACACGGTTGGCATTACTATATACACGATGCGCCTTTTATTTAGAAACATCTTAAAATGTTTAGTAGGTACCTAGGTAGTCATAATATGACGCTCCGTAATTTTATTTAGTTTGACGGTATAACATAATATATCCCAATAAAAACATTTCTTTAATTTTGTATAAAAATACGCTAAGGAAAAAAAACATAAAACTAATTGCTTTAAAATATTTGATATAAGGTAGAATCTAAGTGAATGGTCTTATGTGTAAAATATAATATTCAATAGTAATTAATCGAAATTTAATAGAAATTAATTATTTGTATTTATTCATTTTATAAATTATTTTAAATGAAATTAATCCAAATTTAGTTTAATTGGCTGGAGCCAATTTAATAGGGTCTGTATTATTAATAGATACTACATAGTGCTAGACTATAGATTTTATGCTCAATTTTCCGGAAACAAATGTATTTATTTTAATAAGGTCTTCATTATTTATTACATACTACATACTAAATAGTGCATTAGTGCTTATCTACACAATTTTAGGTGGAATCTTCCGGCCAAGTTAACTGAATTTGGATTAATTTCATGTTATGTTTATAACGTTATACATGTCAAAAAGCGATTGAAGTGTGTAAACGTAATTAAAACAGTAAACAAAAAAATTAAATAAATTAATGATTAACAAAATTTATATCATTAAACGAAAAAACCACAAACGAAATAATTTAAAATCCATTTACTTAAATAATTGTTTCGTATAAATATTTATTCTGTGTGATTTAGCAATTAATCTTAGCGAATTTATTATACTCCATATTCGGACCATTACCCGCATTAGATATTATATTTAACGATAAACAATAAGCGAAAAAGTTCTATAACTTTTAGATTGTAAATAATGTAAACCGAAATTTCGACTTCAAATGCAAGCTCTGTAAGGCTGTAAATTACTAAATTTAAAATATACACTTTGAAATCTACTGATAACTGTTAGTTTTGTGGTAGGTAATACATTTTTATATGGGCGAGCGACGACGGACACGGCATTATGTATGTGTGTGTGTGTGTGTGTGTTTGATTCTTACTCTATGGTGTGTATGTGTGTAACATGTTTTTCGAGGCGTGTGTCTAATGTCTAGACACAGAGGAATGCAATAGTGGGAGAAGTACCGTCTCATACCGTACAACGTGAAGGTATGCGACGGAACATTAATTGAGTAGGCAGTAATATTATAAAATTACCACTAGAATATTGAGTAATTTTGTTTATAAATGAAACATTATTCAACTGAAGACTTTGACAATTACAAAAGCGCAAAGCCAATTCACGATACGCCGATTCTATATTCTAACGATTTGGTTCATTCATTCGACCTGTAGACTTAAATTAAGAAGACTAAAATATTTACACTGTTTAAATGGGAATATTTGGTTTACAGTATTATTATATATATATAAGGTCGTGTTGGTACGCTTTTTTTTTACTTGGCTACGTGTAACAACCGTTTCCCTGGATTTTTATGACAAAAACTAAAATATACAACACGCTATACCTACGGTGCAGTACAAAACAGACGACAGCTGCACCCTTGTCGATAACCAGTTTAGTAGATGATAATGTTCAAAACTCTCGTCATTATACTCGTATTGTGTATTTCTCTGACCTTCATTCTTACCCGGCAAACGATAAGTAAAAAAAATGGTCTTTGGAATTTTGTGTGGTTGTTATAGAATGTGAGCGTCTTCTTGTTAGCGGGTGGTAGTTATAGGAACTTATCTTTTATATGGCATGTATAACATATGTATGAATTCACATATTATGTTGTGCTATTGATATTATATATAATACAGTGCACGCACCTTCTATGAATTGGTGACCGTCGGATGGTTTTTGAAATGAAACGAATTGCAGGAAATATATTTGGGTGGTCGTCGCCAGCGCTCCGACAATAGTTATTTTTCAACAAAACGAGAAACATAATAATTGTGTAGATCTTAGCATACTGCTATACCTAAGCCAACAACTTATTTATGGGATTTAAGACGACCGTCACATACAAAAGGCAAGGAAATGATCCCTTCTTTGGGGATTATCGATAATAAATAGGTACTGCCACAAATCACAATATAGAAATTCACATTTTTTTCCTACATCATTTACAAACTATTTTACTGGCAACATAAAACATAATATTATATATTATTTTATACACATGTATAAATATGTAATTATACCTAGTGCTAGAGTTTTAATTCTTAAGTCAACTGTAGTAAACCTACGTACATACTACTATAGTTTTATCACGTTTTGAACAACAACAGGATATTGCACATCTTCATACTGTCCTTAGAATTAACTCTCTTATTTTTTACGTTTCTTAAAACACATTAACACGTACCAAGGACACTTGTTATCAGTTGGAACACGTCTTACCAACGCCTTGTAAAACAGTGTCCTAAGCCAA
>JACXSJ010003335.1:0-25634 GCA_014851325.1 Pentalonia nigronervosa
AATTAAAATTAAAATTTAATTTAACTTAAGTTGTATAGCAGGATTTTTTGACATTTTTTGAGAACATACTAAACTGCAAAATTGAAACCGTTCTCCAGGAAAATTAATGGGATTCAAATCTAAACATTTGCATGTATTGATTATTGAATATTTTTTTCTTTGATAGGTAATATCGCTAATTTTCGTTTCTATTATCATCTACGATATGAGTTATATTATGTTCTAAGCCAAGTAACGTCTAGTTTCTGCACAGCAGCATTTGATAACTCGTTGATAACTATGTATAAAATATAATATTGTCAACAACCCTTTTATCTTTAAAAATATATCACGTAACAAAAAAACGCTGTTATAGTATAAAATTAAATTCCCTTTGTGGCTGTGTCATTCGCCTAACAAGTTTGGTTGTGTATTAAATTTCGTGTTTATCTTACAACACCTGTCGGGTAAGAAACGTACGTCTACTACGATTCGTAAGTTATTGTGTTTAAATATAAATATATTACATTCTTTTTTTTTTTTTTGTATCTATTTACTTAAACCTAACTTACATATTTTATTGTATAAACAAAGTTTTCGACTGTCATTATCTATGTTAGTATAAAATAGGGTAGCCAGATTAAATTTTAAGAAATCCAGGACACTAAAATTTAATTATTCTCATAAAAAAATTATTAAAAATAAAGGTAAATATGTATTCGTACAGGGTATATCTTATGTCATTGTACGCGTGGTTTTTTAATAATTATAGATTATCAATATAGAATTTCAAAAAAAATAAAAACGAAAAAACGTGTTTCTTTACAACGTCAAAATCAACTTTATTTTTTAAATACTAAAAACTATATTTTTAATGGATTCTGATAGAAGTTTTTTTCTAAAAATATTGATAGTCAAACTATCAATTTTTGGTCACTAGTTAATAAAACTACAATCCTTTAAAATATATTTAATTCGATAATAGTTTTAATAAATTTAACTTACTTGAACTAGAACTAAAATTATTTTCATTTTTAAACAATCTTTAGATGCAATTTTTTTATAATATTATAATATTTCTATAAACTAGTTTATAGGTATATAATGATTTCGACGTGACGGGCAAAGCACGTTTGGATACATAACATTATTTTTACCTGTAAATGTAGAACACGTTTAGGTATACAAACGCATAGCACGTTTGGGTACATACGCTAATTGCCAATATAGATTATCGCGAAAAAAAAGTTTAAAATAAATCATTAAGTATTAAAGTGTTATTTTTCTAGGTGTTTCTAAATATTATATAAATACTAAATTTGTGTCTATTTTCCTCCAATATTTTAGTTAATGTTGTAGTGTTGCGTTCCGTATTATAAAAATAGAGTATAGCTAGCATCACATTTTGCGCATATCTGTTGATTAATTTCTGGAAGCGTTCTTATCGGCTAGAGAAAAACGCTAGTCCAAGTTCCGATAGCACCACAGCATACGCAATTTATAACAGTCGATAACTTAATATTATAACTTTGATTAAGCCTAATAAAGATGTGTACATACAACATACGGGTATATACGTATATACTTATATTGTTATATTGTATATCATCAAATGTCACTGATTATTATAGATATTGACTTAGACAGACACACGAATATACGAAATACTCGTATCAATAAGACTATATTTTTAGTAGCTTACCGTACATTGAATAGTACCAATAGTGTGTTTTATAGTTTTTGTGTTTCTATCAAACTTTTTCTAGCGTTTCTATCGATTTAAGTATTTTATTATTATATTAATTCTCTTTTCATCCACCTGCCAAGTTCAGTGCATATGGTATATTATTATATTGTAATTATGCTTTAAATATTTGATTTGTTCTTTTATTTTTAATTTAACATTCTGATAAATGATAACGAATGACGATTTTATAATTTTATTTATTGGAGGAAAATGAAAAATGGAGGAAAATGGTCAAAAATTATTTTTATTTTTTTTTTTGGAGGAAAATGGCTACAGCCCTATGTACCCAAACGTGTTATTTTTCTAGATATATGGTGTACCCAAACGTGTTGCTTTTAGGGTCTACTGTATCCAAACGTGTTACGGCCGACGTGACAACGTTCGTTATCAAATATTGTTATTTAAACAATTTAAAATTCAGAGACATAATTATGCGAAAATTCAAAACTGATACAAAATAATATCTCGAGAAACTTTGTCGGGACGCCAGAAATGGGTTTTTAAACCGGTAACATCCCGAGAAATCTGGGACGAAGGTCACCCTTTTATGAAAATACAATCAAGATATAATATACGGGAGTTGGGCAGTGGGCACTCGTCTGCTCTCCTCGGCCTTTGTACAGCTACCATGTAGGTGCAGGTTATAGACTTTTACTGTATTATTGTTGATATTAATTTTGAAAGCAATCATCAATCAATTTAAAAATAATTTTGACCGGATCTCGTTTAATATCACGTTTGCTAATATTAGTTCAAAATTGTTTGATATTTTTCGGTAGGTATAATTTTGAGCAACTAAATTGAAAAATGACTACATAGTACATAATGATCAACATATTATCTTGACTTGGATTTCGATTTATATAACTATGCGTCTATGCTGCATGAAAGTTTTTGCATAGGTACTTCTTCTAGGTACGTGGAAATATAACCATTATTCTTAAACTAACACATTTCTTTTTTTTAAAATAATTAAATTATATAACGTTGATATGACAGTATGTAATACAATTATTATTTATTACATATTATGTTCTAAATACAATTAAAATTTAGTATTTGTAATTAATGGCAGCTGAGCAATGGGGATGGCTATCGCCTATCTATATAGACCATTTTGACTTAAGTGGTTAGGGGGTTGGAGGAGCAAAGCCGGGCAATAATTTGTTATGTGGAATTTTTACACATTTAATGTATATAAATGTGCTAATGGTTCCACTGTCCTAGAATAAGAAAGTCACAACGATACTTTTAGCATTACAATTGTTAGTTACTAAAGATGAGGTATAACTGTTTAACCTGCAGCACACTCGTTTCGACCACCGTCCCTGCATGATGACCTACATCATATTGTGGGCTATTATAGCTGTATACTTATCACCTTTATACTACATTATAAACTGTATAGAATTATGTGATTTATTGATCAAAAATAATTAATACTTTTTCTATAGTATAATATTAGAAATGATGTATTATAAAATAGTTAAAGTAGACCTCGTTTTACTTGAGTGAACAATTAACGGATTATCATGAAATTATTATCGGTATTTAATATTTATTATATTAGATATTACGCACAGGTACGGGTACCTACACTATGCATTATATACACAGAAAATAAAGCGTACCTGCGGTTTAACATAGACATATTGTGTATACTATATACATTATTCAGAATACAGTACCTATACATTACATTATACATTATGTATATGTTAACATACACTATACGCAATTTACCAAAAATCTAATAGTGCCTAGGTAAAATGCAAAACACCTATACCAATACCATGTTTATAGAGATGGTATTTATTTAACTATTATTATGTAACGATATTTTTACTTTTACTGTAACATATAAGTACAATAATATATAATATAGGTACTCATATAGTCATATACCTACAAAAATATACGTAAAAATTAAAGAAGACGAATGACGATATAAATCCCCTCCCCCCATTGAACACGTACAAGATGTATTAATGTCTATTTAATAATTATTATAATATACCATATATTATTGTTATAAAATCATAAGTCAATGTCAACGTACCTTATAGAACGGCGTGAATTGGAATTATAGGGTCGTGGTATAAGTAAACCAAGAAAGTCGACAATTTGAAATGTCTATAAATATTAAACAACTTAAAATAATCCAAAATATTTTGAAAATTATATCATGTCTAGAACAATATGCTAATATAATATTTTAAGAACATTTCAAGTAACTACGTTTTTGAACTATAACAAAATAACAAAATCGATTTCATCTAAAAATAGTCTTGCGTAAACATATTCACGTTTTTCGTAATTTTTTTTTAGTTTTTAAAACAAATAAAATTAAAGTTATTAAACTATATAATAAATCCAACTACACAAAATACATATATATACCATTTTCCTGATTATATAAAGTGAAAAATATTCTATGAATTTTGACATTTTTGATACTTATTCAAATCTTAAAAACTCATAATTATTAGTTAAATAACCTGCCTTTTCACGTATTTTTAATTGTTTAGAAGTTTTGATTACATATATTTATTAAATTCACAAATAGTAGAAATAGATTCTGTTGGATATTCGTAAACCATAGAATAAAAATAATCAATATTTAATGTTTTAGTTTAGACAACAAATATTAATATGTATAATGTACTAAATACATCTAAATTCAACTTCAGAATTTAAAAAAATTGTTCTCTATCGCAATTTGATACTATTTATGAATTATTATTATTTCAACATAAATATTTATAAGCTTTAATATAGTTTAATAGTATGGCCTAATTTAACTATAAAATAAAATAAAATATAGTATATACAACACACTTAAACAATTATTTCACACTTTATTTATACATAAATGAAAGTATAAATCCTAAGCACATATTATATTGAACAGTAAATAATAATTTATATAAGCATCATAGTATTTACATAAAATAATAAAATATTAATAACGCATTTTATAGTAAAACATTATATTGATCTCATCAGTACCTACCTAACTATATACCTCTACCAGTCTACCCCCAGGTGTGCTCGACACACACACACACACACACACTCATAAGCACCCGTATTATAGATTGAACCAATAGAGGTAAACCAATACGCGCTGTGTGATTCCGGCCAACTTTTACGATCCAATTATTACAAAAGTTTCCCGGTAGAAAAATGAAAAAGTTTCTTGCCAGTCTGCCAACTCTGTTCGTATTATATTCTATATATCGCAAACAGTGTGCGATACCACAGCAGCAACCATCGCATAAAATACAAACTTAACGATGCGCAATACGTTAAAATATTATGACCAGCCAGTATACATAACACAAGTGTATGCGAGTTCTGAGTAGGTCTACGACGGAAGCATATTATACATACATGATACATATATATTATTATATGTCAAAAGGCTCACGTTGGTTTTAATTGATGGGCCTCGCAGGTTTTGAATGAAGCATGCTCTTCTCCCCCTGGCCCGATTTTCATTGACCCATATTCATCATGTACGGCAGTTTTCCGAGTACGCACACCCTCTCGTTTTACTACGTTATGCACCCTACACACCATGCACACCACCTCTCACGAGGGGTGTGAGGAGTAGTAGTAATAGTAGTAGTAGTAGTAGTAGTAGTAGTAGTAGTAGTAGTAGTAGTAGTAGTAGTAGTAGTAGTAGTAGTAGTAGTAGTAGTAGTAGTAGTAGTAGTAGTAGTAGTAATATTGGTCCAAGGGTAGGTGGTGTATTATATAAATATATATATAACGTGTACACTTTTTCAAACGTTGCCAACGTCGAAGCGACAGATTTAACAAACGGTTTTGCGCATAAACGACTTAAATCATATTATAACTGCTACAGTAATATCTACCTATCTGTGGTCGTGTGTAGATTTGTTTAGCTCACGACTCGCGCATACTCAATAATATATTGTTATGTATTATTATCATGCAGTACACGGCATCGTACATCGAACGACGATATAATATTCGCACAACAGTCTCAAACCCTCAACGGGTGCGTTCGTATACGCCGACACGCATGGCAATAGCAATATATCGTACGAGCACGATAAATACCGTACGGGGGTCGTGTCTGTACGCACGCGTACAGTCCCTGTGTAAAACAGAGCACTGTTGGATGGGCGTCCTGGAAAAATCATTTTCCACGGTGCGTACACGCTCCCCGGCAGGTCGATGGTATAGCGTTTTCATCCGGGTTGAAAATAAAATCGCCGTTACGGGAAAACAAATAACGCGTAACAACAGACATCATCACCCGTTACTGCTCGCATGATATGATATAGCGCACAGAATAAGTGCAATGGTATACGATTAGACGAATAATCGTTGCAAATGTGTGACAGGGACTCAAGTTCGGGATGCTTCTTCATATCAAGAAAGGTCGGTGATGATACTATATATGTATATGTATGTATAATCGTTTTGCACGTATATCATATACGGATTTTTTGAAATTATCGTGCAAAGGTACGAATCGCGTAAATGACACGCGGTACAACGCTAAATACGAACTTATATAAATATTGCTGCGGCCAAAGAGGGATCGAGGATAGAATAGAATTATTCGTAACAAAATGAGGTCAAATATTATGATTGGTCTATCCAAAGTTATAACAATTAGTTAATAATTGTCAAAATTATTTATAAAAGCAAAACTATATTAGCAAATAAAAATTATTTATACACGGATAAATGATAATACGTATGAGTTGAGGTTATAGTAAACATAAATTAAAAATATAATATGCTATCAGCTTGATATATTTGAAAAATATCATTCAAAATATAATAAAAATAAGTACGTATACAACGCGTTTAATTTATGTTTCCTTTTTAGGGCCGCGATCGAGCTCAAGACTTGGCCACAACGTCCAGACATGGCCAACAGCCATTACCGGCTGGGACAAAAACTAAAGATGCACTGCCAGTGGTCTTACAGAGTGATTTCCGAAAAGTAATTCAATTTCAGTTTTAGTATATTTGTAATTTACTGCAGTATTTTAAGTATTCGTTTTTAATTTTATAGTTAAGTGGAATTAGTAAAGAAGATTTTCGATTAATCGATACCATTGAAAACGAGTATGATGCAACTACAGCAGCGGCACTTGATGCAGTACAACGTAGAGGTGAAATGGTTGTCAGAATACTGGATCCGAGAATTCACCTCACTAAAACTGCTACAGATGCGGCTAAAAAATTTCTTATGCTTCAAGTAAGTTAAGTTAATTTACTGACAAGCTTACAAATATTTATTTATAACATGATTTAAATATTTTAATAGGATTCTAACCATATAGTTAATCTTGTTGAAATAATAAAGAGACCTGGACAAACTTTAGGGTTATACATTCGGGAAGGTAACGGTATAAATCGTCACGATGGTCTATTCATTTCTAGATTAGCTCTTGAATCAGCAGTATATAATAGCGGATGTATACAGGTAAACAATCTTATAAATATAAAATAAATAGCTTAGCATATAATATAAAAAATATTTGTATATATCATACTATAAAAACAAGTATTTTTAATATCTACAAAATTAAGGTTGGTGATGAAGTATTAGCTGTAAACCTAGTAGACGTTACGAGAAAAGCCGTAGACGAGGTTGTGATCATTATGTCAATACCTAGACGACTTGTATTAGCTTTAAGACAAACAAGAGGTATTCATCGAGCTTCAGTCAATGCTTCATTAGCTTCAGCCATGCCTAGTCACCAACCTCCAGTTGTTGTGATTAAAAAGGATCTCAGTAGAGAATCAGATGATCAACATGATGACGACGATGATGATATGCATATGAAATCATATATGACTACTGGGTACGTACATTAAAAATAGTATTATAAATATAATATCCAAGCGATATTTAGATTATAAACATATTTTTAATTTTTCATAAAACTTAAACTATAATATTATACATATTATGTAGAGTAGAAATCTCTAAGATTGTATATTTAATGATACGATAAAATTGAATCATAATGTATATAAATGTTATGAATAAACCATAATATATCAAAGTAAATAAATAATAACAGTTTATTAAAAAGAATTATGAAACAAATATATTAAGCAAACAAATTATTTAGAACATTAATTAATATATAAATAATTTATTTTTAACGAGACAAACCAGATAAGTTGCAATTTAGCAATTTCTTATGTATATATTATATATATATATATACAAGATGTACAGAAAGATATGACAAATGAAATAAATTTTGTTTTAATCATTATTTTAACATTTTTTTTTTTTTTTTTATAAAATGTGTTGACATTTGCACCACAAGTACAGTATACATTTTTTAACTTTAATTTTTTAATACAGAAAATAAAAAATTTTAAATTTGATTAAAAACTGTTACGAAATATTCCAAATAGTTAATTTATACGCCTAATTTTTGGAAAATTTTAATGATAAAAACATTTATTTGAGTTAAGTAGTTTTTTTTTACAATTTTTTAAAATATGAACATTTTTTGGAGTAATTGAATTTGAAACGTAATATTTTTTTTAAAATATTATTTTTGGGAATTTCCAAATGTCAGTAAATTTTAAATTATTTATTACCCATGTAATATTCATAATTTTTTTCATATATTTAACTTTTATTATTTTTTTTATTTTTATCTGTCAAATCTTTCTGTTACATCTTGTATATATATATATGTATATCTCAGAGGTACTTTTTCATCGCACGGCTCCTTTATGTCTTCACAATATTTTGAAGGTACCCAAATTATAAATGACAAAAGAAAATAATGGTTATATGTATGTAAATGTATTTATTTATCATAAGATGTATACGAAAAAAAATGTAGAATGTAGAATTCCAAAATCGTTATAACAATTATATATAATTTTATATGACAAATTATAATATATTATTAATTTTGGATTTTGGTTCTTTGACGCGGCTCCCTTCGTCAACTCCCACGATGCCCCTGGGAACCGCGACGCATAGTTTAAATAGCTCTGATATATATGAAATAATATAACGTATGTACAATATGATTATAAAAAAATTAAACAAAGATTAAATTTAATAGTAGAGTAAATCAAAGAAATAAAGAAAACATGCATGAACAACGACGAAGAGAATCTAGAGGAAGATCACAATCTCAACTTGCCTTGGATTCTAATGGCGATATTTCTGGAGATCTTTATTACAATTCACGACCTCCGGAATCAAGAAGACAAGCATCTACGGTATGCATGTGCACTATTCTACGGTTAACTAAAAATAAATCACTACATTTTAAAGCTAACATTATTTTTCAGTTGGATCGTCGTAATAATTGGTCATATCAGCCTCCTCATCCTCCAGTTTCTAATGAACAACCCAAACCTCAACATTTTCAGCCATTTGATAAAGCATATCCTAAAACATTAGAATCATTAGCTGAAAAGGTACATCCATTTTGTCCAGGTGGACAGTCTTCAACTGGCAGAAGAATGTCAGCAACAACTACACAGCAACAATATCGCCGTAATAATATTCCAAGATCTGGTTCAGATCAGTACCTACCTAGATCTGAATATGATTATGGAAACAGTGAGTTAAAAAAAGAAATTATATTTAATTCAGTGTTCATAAAAACTTCCAATAATATACTAACATCGTTTTAGGGCCATATCGACAATCTCAAACACTGATGAGATCTGGACTTAGAAGTAGTGCTGGAGCTGGATCAGGTACACGTTTAGTTTCACAATACTCACAAGGTTCTTCTAGAACATTACCAAGACACCTAGATTATGCATCAGATACTGAAGCAACCAAAGTAACATCT
Source organism: Pentalonia nigronervosa (assembly GCA_014851325.1). Lineage (NCBI taxonomy): Eukaryota > Metazoa > Arthropoda > Insecta > Hemiptera > Aphididae > Pentalonia > Pentalonia nigronervosa. Next base: position 9,562 of record JACXSJ010003335.1, read on the forward strand.
ACATCTCCATACTATTATAGAGGTTCTTCACAAATATCAGGTTTGATCTAAATTTCAAATAACAATTTAGTAATCTTAAATTATTTTTAAATTAATATTTATAGGTGTTTCAAATATATCGAGACTGCAAGGCAGTTCTACAATATCTAGAAGTAATTCTTTAAGATCAAATTCACTTCCAAGAGATATTCGTACCCCGCGAACACCACTTTCATCTCTCAACACGAGGTGGGTGACATTATATTATTTATTACCTATTAACATTTATCCATTAATATGTAGGTATTTATATTTAAAGTATTATTATCAAATTCATTAACAATCAATTATAATATATATTTAACAGCTTGAGAGGTAGTTTAAGACGATACAATACACAGGACAATCCTAAAATATCATCTTCTCTGTTAAGTGATCACGAAGATAGTGATGGCAATCTTAGTGCTCCCGAGTTTCAAATGCGACGCAAAAATCGATTAGTTAGCTCTCCTAGTGTATTTACAGCTGATGAATATAGAGCTTGGATGAGTAGAGCACCATCAACCAGTGCTATTTATGATCGTATACGTAACGTTTGTGATCCATCATTAAAACAACAAAAAGTACAAAGATTCACATTTAGCGCTGAAAACCTACCAGAAAGAACTAGGCATTCGGAATTGATGAGTTATTCCGGAACTAATGCAGATTTAAGACCATTTAGAGGTCTTGGATCTCCAGCATTACCTTCAGCGACGACATCAACATTAGACAGACATACAAGAACATCGTCATTAAGAAGAATTCGACATCTTTTAGAACTTGAAGCTAAACATTTAGGTCGACGTAGTCCATCGTCCACTTCAGATTTACAAGCCGACAGAGCTAGAGTGTTGGAAATTAATCCAGCTGGTAAATTTTTAACCATGCGATTTTTCTCATAGTACATTTTTATTCGATTAATATATATATTTATTTTTTTCGTAAATAGAGTTCTTAAAATACAAGTTTGAAAAAACTACAATAGACAATGCCCCGCCTATAAGTGGTTTATTATGGGTGCATCTACTGGCTGGCAGAGGTCTCAGAGCGACACCCATGACTGTATTACCAGGTCAACCTACAAATGGTTAGTATAGTTTAATATACCTAGTTATTTTTGTCAATATAAATTAAAAAAATTATTTTGAAAAACAATTTTTATAGTTATGACGGCTACTGGTAGTTCGAGAGACTTGTATTGCGTCTTAGAGTGCGATCGTGTGCACAAAGCCAGAACTGTGGTGCGCACTGGAGATCTTGTCTTTGATTGGGATGAAACATTCGAATTGGATCTACTATCAAACAAAGAATTAGACTTTTTAATATATTCATGGGACCAACAATACAGGCACAAGTTATGCTACAAAGGATCTGTACATCTGGCATCATTAGTTAGAGATAGTCCCGTACATCAACTTGCTTTAAAAATTGAACCTCGAGGTACATTATATTTACGGCTAAGGCACACCGATCCTTACCAAACTTTTATCAGAAAAACTTTAAGAACTTCAACCACGCTACCACCAAGAACGAAAACTGCTGGACTTTTTGGTATGTATTTTAATAAATTCTCATAAATCATAAAGTTTGTTACTGTTATTATTATTCGAAAACTGATTTTAAACTGTATTTAATAAAATATAAAGGTATTGATCTCGAAACAGTAGTCACACGTGAAAGTGGCGCAATTTCCAGTTCTTTATCTTCATTAGCACAAGCTCCAGCCACAGCATCCGTACCAGTTATTGTTCGAAGGTGTATTGAAGAGGTCGAACGTAGAGGTTTAGATATTATTGGCCTTTATCGACTTTGTGGGTCCGCTTCTAAGAAACGGATTCTCCGAGAAGCTTTCGAACGCAATCCGAGAACTGTGGATTTATCGCCAGACAACGTGCCTGATATTAACGTAATCACAGGTAAATACAGTAACAATTCAATTATTTTAGAACTTTAATTCTTATATTTATTGATTTCAGGTGTCTTAAAAGATTATTTGAGAGAACTCCCCGAACCACTCTTCACGCGTTGTCTATACCAAATGCTTCTTGATGCATTAACGGTATTATTGCCTGACGATCCACAGGCCAACGCAAAATTGATGTTATCGATTTTAGATTGCCTGCCAAAGTTGAATAGAGTATGTCATATTTATTTATATTTAACGTTAATATAAATATAAGAAAATAATTTAAATAATTATAATTAAATACGTGTTTTTTTCTTACAAAGGCTACGTTGACATACATTATGGATCATCTGGCACTTGTCGTGTCGCAATCCCCGCGAAACAAGATGTCGGCACAAAATTTATCTATATGTCTAGCTCCTGTATTAATGGTCCAAAGTGAGGCGAAAGAAAAACCTATCGATTTTCAACAGCCCGTGAACGTCTTACGATATTTATTAGAAATTTGGCCACCTAAATCAGGTTAGGACAAGTTTATTTATGCGGATTCCGTTAAAAATCACACAAAATCAAACCTGCAAGTAATGCCCATTTCGTTCGTGCAGTGCGAATGTATGTGATGTAGTGCAGTGGTTCAACGCCAACCGTGCGTATATGCATACATAATATTATATACCTACGACTATACCGAAATAATTATCATAGGTGGATCTTTGGGGTACCGTCCGTACAGAATAGCAACTACACCCTAATATTCGATAAAAGGGCTACTTTAAATTAAGGTTTAAGGGCCACCAACTTGATAGCAACAAGCCTAATTTAATCTTTTTAAAACTAAATATGAGTATACAAATATAATTTTTCCTTTCTAATAAAGAAAATTATTTTAATATTTAATATTTTAAATATGATGATGTTTTACTCAGTTTTTAAAAATGTTGAATGTTTGTTATTTTAGTGCATTTATTGGCTATATAAATGCATTTTAAACTATATTTTATTTTAGATTTAATATCCATCTTTTTATATAGTTTTAAATCGCTTTGAATTCACAGCTCAGTACACGGGAAAAATATTTATTAAATATAATTAGAGATAGAATTTTAAATGGTAAAACTATTTTTTGGCCAGGTGCGTACTATATAGTTATCAGATATAAAAAAAATAATATTTACTAATTTGAAAATTAAACACAAGTATTTCAAATTTGTAGTGTATGGCTTTTCGCATTTTAATTTTAACGAATAAGAGTGGAGTTATTTTCTCGTCCTAATATCTAGTTGTAAGTAGATACAGATAATATTGGTGTATGGTAGCATGAAAAGGGTAAAAAGCCCCCTGCAAGTTTGTATGCCTTTTAAAATTTTGCATACTCTGAACACAACTTATACAGGCTATGTCTTTAGACGTATAAATACATGTAATCCGGGGATTCTTAACCGATAGTCCATGGAACCACAGATGGTGGAACCCGATGGTACTTGGAAAATATTTTATTATAATATTGTTTTTGATATTTGGGCGTATTTAATTTCACAAAAAAGCATTTTAGATATTTAGACTATTAGTAGTCATGTTTATAATTATCATACTCGTTACAATAATAGTTTAATGATTAATTTTGTGTGTGTGAGGGGGAGAGGGCTTTATTCCTGATGGCTATACTCAATAGTATATACCGTATAAAGGGGTACAAAATGTAGAAAAGGTTAAGAACCCTTGCTATATGCGATAATCATATATATTTTTCGACATTATACCAAACACCACAATTAGTATTTAGTACCTAGGTACCTTTATATTATATAAACGTTCCTCTTTTGCCACGGGTTCGCGAACATTGTGAACATTGATGAGCCCCGACCATATTTTCCAGACAGTTCGGGAGTGTTTGCCGCCGTCGGTCGTCAACGGCGTTACTCGGCCCCCGCCGCTGCCCGCGAAGCCATCCTGCGTGCCCGCTGTGCCAACAAGGCGCGCCCCGCCGCCCGTAATTGTAGCATCGCCGACCAGTGACACAGCAACGTCCGACGACGACGACGATGATGACGGCCACGGCCACGACAGGACGGCCATCGAACCGCCACAGATACCGGCCAGATCTAACGCGCACCGGTTGACCAAGGTGGCTGCGCCAGAACCCGACGAGAACGCGGCCGAGACGCCCAGCTCGTCCACCGGCACGGAAGATTCGCAGCGTGACGTGGCCGAGCGCGCCGCTGAGGCGGATGAAGAGAGCTGCGGCGAAGAACAACTGGAACGGAGACCGCGAGGACTGCAGAACGCCAACACCGTCATCAAGCATAACGCTAATAATAATAATAATAATAATAATAATAATAGTAATAATAATAATAACCGCCAATAATGTTACGATATATATTATAAATATTAGAGAAAAACGTTTGCCAACTTTCTACCGAGATAATATGGATGGTGCGCGTATAAAAGGGAATAAATCAAAAATACTAATTTTAGGAACTAAAAAAGAACCGTTTAAGACATTAAAAAGTTAAAACATAGCATGTTACCTTTAAATTTTTTATTCATACCTGTTAATGATTCTTTTATTATATATTTATTTTAAATTGTAAAAATTCAAATATTTTGAACTCTCTGTAGCAAAATTTAATTTGACTTATTATCCATTTTGGTTGAACATAATTTATGTTATTACCTTTTGAATATGACTTAAAAGTTTTTTTTTTTGATATAAGTTAATAGGTATTATTTTATATACGGTTCCATTTACTCAAAATTTGATTTTCTAATAATTATTTTGCTGAAAAAAATACCTTGATCTTCTTTATCGCCATATAATAAATCATTAAGTGCTAAAATTACACATTTCATAATTTATAACCATCAACTTTTGTAAAACTTTTTTTTTTTTAAATAAGCAAATATTAATTATTTGACAGACTCGTCAATTATTTTATTTAAAACAATATATGAATACAGTAGGTAAAGTTTATAAAAATCAATAACATCATAAAATCCCTAAAAGGCCTAAATTACATTGGTACCTATTAATTAAGAACAAAAATTACAAAAAAAAAATATAATACCAGAAAATTTTTGAGTATAATAAATGAATCCTTCTCTTCTTCGGAATAAAAAATAGATTATAGGATCTCGGATATAAATATTTTTAGTGACCACCACACTCATCTAATTCAAATATAATGAAATAGGTATAACTACATAAGTAATAAATTAAAAATGTATTGTTGATAATAAGCATAAGAATAGACTTATTGATCATATTATTAATCCTCTTCGTAAACATACTAGATGTCTAGAAGATACTGACATTTTCCTATATTTAACGCGATTCAAAAATAATATGACTTAATTCTTGTTGTACACATGTGCTGCAATTTTGTTCCTTTTTTCCAATGCATTTTACGAAAAGCTAAATTGACAAATTAAATATTTGTTTGGCACTTATTTCCTTTTACCTGCGCGCCGTCCAATTAGGTATGTATTATTTAGACACTGGAGTTACGTAGAAATGATCTGTATTGGACCGAAGATAATAATATTATTTTCCTTTATAATGTACCATGTTATTATTATTTTTGTTGTTGTTACTATTGTTGATGCTGTTGTAGAAGAAACAATACATATTATGTATTATAATATTATTATTACAACATCATCTTCAACTAATTATTGTGCTCTAAAAAACGATAATTGTTATCCACTGGCGATAGGTAGTTGTTATACTACATATACTATAGTATATGGTCTGTGGTGTTACATACTTACATACCTAATACAGCAATATATTACATATATACCTAAACTACATATGTACAATTATATTTTAACAGATACAGAGAATTAATACAAAATTACATAAATATACAATGTACATAAAATAATTCTAACACTAGGAAATAATAACCATAATGTAACATAATTTTATACATATTTCAATAAAATTCCTAAAACTTTTAACAAAGAAAATAAAAACGACAATAAATATATTACGGTATAATAGTATTTATAATTTATTTATAACCATATAACCATTATGTATATTGTATATACAACACGACAACCATGTAAAGAAAAAAGTAATATGTTTATACCTAAAATAATTTAATTGAGATTTAAGTACACTAACATTAATTGTTTTTTGTGCTAACTATCAAAAACTTTATATAATTACTCGTTACAAGTTGTAAGTTAGATAAAGAAATAAATTAGTCTATATTTCAGGTATTTTAGAATCATACGAGTATTATAAACAATAGGATTTATTAATAAATGGTAGAAATTTGGCAAGCATAATTCCACTTCATTTCATACTTACGCACAAATATATATAAAAAAAAAAAAAAATAATGCATGTTTGAAAGAAAATTAAGCACAAAATACAAAAATTATAAATACTGATTTAAGTCACATGTTAATAAATATGATTTAAAAATGATTTTGTATAAATTAAAAAATAAAATAAATTATTTCACGCACCTATTATAGACGATTAATATTATATAAACATAAAAAGATAGACATTTACACGTAGATATTGTAAAAATAGTCATTATAAAACATAATCCCAAAAGCACTTGATTTCAGAACGATTTGATGTTTTAAATGTTTTGATTTCAAACAAAATGTAATAAAATAATTGTTTGTAAATAAAAAATGGTTGTTCCTACTGCTTCAATGTAAAACTTAAATCAATAAAAAAAAATGGTATATAGACCTTTTCACATAATGAAATTAAAAATAATTGATGTGCACAAAAGTGTGTTTTCTGTTGAAAACATTTTTCAACAAATATGTATTAAGTATTTTTTTTAATTCTTAAAACAAAACCGTTTTTTAATTTAAAATGCTGTATGACTAATCTTATAACTCAACAAATTTATTAGTTAATTAATTTTAATTTATCATTTTATTTATTTCTTACATACTTATATTTTATTTATAAATATAAAATATTATGTATACTTGTATCATATATTTGTTCCAAATAAATGTTGAGTATTAATCAGTAATTCAATTTAATATGTATATGTATATTATTATATCAACAAAAAGTAGATTCCTACTTAGTTTAATTAAAAAAAAAATATTCTATTTGGTGCATAATAAATGAGTAAAAACATATATACTGTATAGGTAATTCGTTTTAAAATATGTATATGTTTAAATAATACATCCATAGTAAAATATGGTGTTTTTTTAGATGTATCAATAATGAATTCTAAATTAGTTAAATTTAAACGCTAACAAAAAACTGTTTTATTAATTTATATTTCAAATTATATTTTATTACACTACTGTAATCTAAACAGCTCACTCAAAATAAAAATAAACACCAATATTTTGAAGACAAAAATGAAATCTTTATTATAATTAACTTTAGTAAAATCAATTTTTAAAATTAGAAATCTAATAACGTAAAAAAAGTGGGCAAGTATTCAAACATTTTTCTGTACAGTAGGTGTCGTGTTACCTTATTGTCATTGAATAAGCCACTGTAATGAGCAGTGCTAGACTTGGGGGGAACGGACGCAGGGGGACGGAGTCCCCTAACTAATTTTTCAGAAATTTTAGCGTACCCCTACTTTTATTTTTAAGGCTTAGTAACGTTTAATAAGTGATGGCGACGCTTTTTTTTTATAGTTAACAGAGTCCCCCTACTTTAAGTTTGCCAAGTCGAGCACTGGTAATGAGTGTGTTAAATTTGATTTCAATGATAAATTGCATACAAAAAACGGTTCTAAGCGGAGGTGGTCTGTCAGCCTGTATAATTTTTACATCACGGCTGTAGCCCGTAGTAAAACAAAATAGATAGGTAATTTAATTTTTCATGGCCTGTAGATAATATAGATATTGGTTGCACGTCAGTCTATCGCCTATATAAGAATATACTGTAAGCCCTTTACCACACATTACGCAATGTTTGATAATGGCGTACAAAAGTTATTATATGAGCATAAAGTATGGAAAAGTGAAGAGCGCTTTTGATGGATGTCTAATACAATTCTGAATTGGATACTTTTAATCAGTGCCGGATTTAGCACAAGTGCCGCCATAGGCACCGTTAAAATTTGCCGCTCCTCCACCCTATATCTCCATTTTTTCCTATCATAAAATATAAAATACATTTATTTTTTATTTCGATACAATAAATTTGCCGCTCTTCAAATTTTACCGCCCTAGGACCGGGCCTCACGGGCCTAGGCCAAAATCCGGGCTGCTTTTAATGGCGAAACGCCATGGGAGACAATGAGACAACATTTACCCAATTAGAATGCGAACAAATAATTTTAAATTTAATAAAATATTTATTTTATAAATTTTAATGTTATAATAATAGGTATATAATATTATTATATATATTATATATCTCAATATTTTTGACAGTATTATTTTTTTATTATACCATTATAGTATTTATGGAGTCTATTCAATAGACTAGTTGCGGGCCGCGTCATTCCAGTAAACATCCAAAATATTATACAGTATATATAAAAATGGAGCCAAAATTGTATAACAATTCATCAATTGAGAACGGCTGGGCCGCTTTCGCTCAATTTTTTTTTCAATTGTTCGTAATTTCCAGGAGATAGTTTTTACGAAAGAAAATTTTGGAAAAACCCAATCCCGGAAGGTGCTCAAACAGGGATTTTGAGATTTACAATAAAAATATTTGTTTATAAATGATTGCTATACCACCAATCTCTGTTTATTTATAAGGTTGTCAATGGTTACATATTTATAACTATTATAATTAGCAAGAATACATTATCATATACATATTTTTGTAAATAAATGTATTGAAAAAAACAAATTTTCGGCATGGGCAACCATCGCAATGTTTTTTATACCTAATTCTGATTTCACTCACTTATGCACTTCATGGGGTCCGCATCCTACCTGATAATTTACTGCTCGCATATTGTCCGTGATCTAATGCAGTGGATTGCCTACCTAGGTGATTTAAATGCATATAAATCACTTCAGGTTAATCTTAACTTAATATTTGGCTCAGGCAACGCTGGGCGGGACAGCTAGTACAGTATAAAATTAACGACGCATTACGATGTCTCGTTTTTGTGAGCACGGTACGTTGTGGGAATTATAATAAGTGAGTGGGGATTATCAATGTGCTACGAATCTCTGATACGTGTCTCATCATTCATATTTTTGTTTTATTTTATATTTTAATAATCGTCGCTGTCGCCATTTATATCTTATAATTAATTGTTTATGTCCGGTGTAATATTAACATTTATCATTATGCCCGACGATTTAATTAATGAAAATTTGAATGATTTTTTTTTACTCATTTAATAAGTCACAAGAATGACCGTTTTTGAATTGTCATCGTAATGAGAACCCAGTCACTGTATATATAAATCCTAACTGCATTGCACTTTCAGTGTCTAGCTTTTAATATATCATAGTGGAAGTACCTAACGATTTGTGGAAATTAGTAGCCAGTTGGTTAAATGCTTACCTAATACATTATAAAATCTTAAAGTCTTGTATGAGTGAATGTTTTAAGTCTTTGTTATAATTTTGTAAATTGATTTATTTCTAACCAACGTTACGTGCGTTATTAATAATGAGAAGTATTTTATTTTTAAATATTTCTACTTAATTGAAGTGTGTTTGGCAATAATAATATATGACATAAATATATGCTATTATAGTTATTAAGTACTAATAATAGTAAAATAAATTACTATAATAGCAATATAGATATTTATGTACATTATAGTAATATTGGCTGACAAGATCGTCCTTCGCTCAAAACCGTATTCTGTATGAAATGATTTTTTACTGAATTCAAAATTAACACATACATTACAGTGATTTACTCAATTAAAGAGGTACATTCCCCCTTTTTATCTTAAATATTACTTTTACTCACATCTTACTGTAGTGAACGTATAATTGTATTTTAGGGCGAAGATTCTTCGCGTACTTAATACGTTTTATTTATGTATTCTTTATACTATTTTTTTGCAAAACATACTACACACTATATTATATAGATAACAAGAAAAAGTCTAATCCTATATAACCATCTCATTCATTCATAACTATTTGATCGTAAGTATAATTGTAAAAAATCTTCAATACCAAAAAAACCCATTTCTATGAAAATGTAGCAATTCAAATCCAAGTCATGTTTCAAGAAAAACAGGACTCCAGATTTAATCATACAATCTGACCATACTATTACCGCCACCTTAAAATCAACTAATTTACCAAACAACAACTACAAATTCATACTCACAAATTACTCAAAATAAAAATCAACCAAATTGCAATCATAGTAAAATCGAGCCAATAAAATCTCCATTAAAATTTGACAACGCAATTATCACCACTTATCTCCCTTCTAACTACAGTCACCAATAAAATATTGTCAAAAAAAAAATACTTATAACCATATTAGCATATTAAGCACCGCTTCTTCTTTATCAACAATCATTTGGAACTCTTACGGATTAAAAAATCATAAAAACAAACTGTCTGTGGTTAAACATTTTTAAATTCTGAGGTACCGAGACGAATAGCTTCCTCTTAAAGCCATTCACAATGTAAAGGTGATGCCAATTAGTGACTTCCTTGTCAAATTAATCACATTATATTGATTATTTAATCTTTAAAGCTTACATTTGATTATTATAAAAATTCTATACAGATTGTAAATTGCATTAAAATTTAAAAAAAGTATAATCGTTAACATTTCAATTGTATTTTAAGTTAAAATATTTGTATATGCTACAAATTTTTTAATTTTTTTTTTTATTATACTCATCATTTTTATTTTATCCGTTAATTATAAACGTGTTTATTTATACTAGCACTCGCCAGTTTGTGTGTTTGTATATGATGTTTTTAAAATGGATATTTTGGGTACCTAGTTAAAAGTATATTCTATAATAAACTGTAATTTAATAATAATCGTTTGTGATCATTTTAATTTTTAGGAGCTCATTTTTAGTATGCGGTGCACATTAAAAAATACTCATTTATAGGCTGCAGATAGAAGTAATTATTCAGTTACGCGAAAAAAATATTCCTTTTTAAATGTGTATATGTCTACAATAATTAAATGTTATGTCTATTTTTAAAAACCGAAAAAACAGCATACCGCCCACATTTTCTATAATTCAATTAATTATTCTGTGGCTTATAAGTATGTCATACTTCCTGTATGTCCACGTGTACTAATATTGCATACTCAGTACGCCGGGTAACAAATGTTTTATCAAGAAAAACAAAAAATAGTCTAACAGAACCAATATAGCTCGGCCATCTCCGCGATAGATACCCTGAGGTGCCATTTGGGGTATGGTATGGTGGAATTTTGCACCAATTTTTTTTTCTGCGTCTTATTAGTTATTAACCTCCCATTCAATTTACAAACGCTCCGATGGTCGATGCATAAAAGTTAATATAATATAATATTATGAAAACCATAATAGGTATAATATGGATGGAAGTAAAGTATATTATTTATATGCATAATATCACAAAAGCTATATCTAACTTCCGATATCTTTAATTCATAAAAATAGACATAACCTTTCCACCATATGCACAAATACATGTACTTACTGTAAAAGTGTAGTATAATCTAATTCTTAAACCAGAAAAATAACTCGCAATATTTTTTTTATTTACAAATGGTTATTCAGCTAAAGAAATATTTATAAGAACTTTCAATGATAGTATGAAAAATTAAAAATATTGGTATATAAAAAAATGAATACAAGTTAAATAAATGAAGAAAAAAAAATTAGAGGGAAACGCGGATGCCCGCAGCCAAATTCAATTTATGAATTTAAAAAAAAATTGTACAAGTATAAATAAAAGTTAGGGACTGAAGTCTAATCTGATTCCTATACCCAAAAAATTTCTCAAAAAAATTAGTTTATTAGGTAACGAATAGTTAATTCAAAGTCCACTAAAGCTCTTTCTATAATATCTGGTAAAAATGGAAAAAAGTATAAAATAAAATAATTAAATCGAGATAAAGAAATTAAAAAAAAATAGCAGAAAAGCATGGACAACCACAGTATTTATTTAAAAAGCAAAAACAGAATTACATCGAAAATATATTCTGTACACAAAGGTAGAAAAAATTTAAAAAAGATTAAGGTAAGTTAATTTAAGTTTAATAACTGAAAAAAAAAGGCAAGTGGGTACTATTTTGGTGTACAGTAAGCATCGAGTGAGTCACTCATGAATAAATAAATTAAATATGTTCGAATAAATTTAAAAAAAAAATTGAAAGGAATAATAAACTTTTAACAAATGTATGTGTTCATTTTAAGTGGTTGCATACAAACAAAAACGATTGGTCAGAAATAGTGGATAATTAATTATTATATATATTTATTATTAATTAGGATATCATATTATTTTTATACATTACTATATAGCTGTTCCACCCGGTGTTGCCAGTGCCAAATATTTGTTTATTTTATAAATATGTTTGTGAAAAAATGTATATTGTTATACAATATTTCCACTAATCGTAATAGTAATATAATATGTAATCAATGGCAATCTGATATAAATAAATAAAAAAATATTTTCGTGGACCGAAAACTAAATTCACATGTGAACCACCCTTCAGTGTTATCTATAAAGGTCGCTCCACACCATGCATGTTTCGCGTTTTGCGTTTCATGTTTTTACGTTTTCGTTGAATTTCGTGAATAGTGTGTATAGCTTTTTCATGAAATTTTTTTTCGTGAAAACGGTTTCGTAGTGTTTCGCGAACGAGGCGGTAAAATTGACGAAATCAAAGGACATGAAAATATTTTTCGTACTGTTTCGTGTCGTTTCGTTGTTTTTCGTGTTGTTTTGCGTTTCTCATGTAAACAGGAAGTTCATATCAATTGATTATAAATAAAATTAGATATTTGTAAGTAAATGGATGTTTTATCAAATATCATAATATGGAATTAAGTAATTTCGAAACGCGAAACGTGCATAGTGTGTTTACCTTTTCTACGAAACACTACGAAACGCTACGAAACACTATGAAACGCGAAACATGCATAATGTGGAGCGACCTTAAGAGTTGATAAAATACGCTATAAACACCCACCAATTCTCGAGAGATCTAGATTAGCTATCAATAGCTATTGGTATAACATTTATTATAAACGGCCCTGTAGTTTTTGAGTCTCTAGCTATTGTCGTATATTATAGACAATCGTTATTATAATTTTATTTTATATATATGTAATAAAGGCGGGAACATATCGTAGCTACTATTTTATTAAGTTAAGTCAGGCCAGTAAAGCGAAATGTGCTGAGGCGACACTAAAATAGTGTATATGTTACGGGCAAAGTAGAAATTCGGGCATTGTGCACAATGACCGGGCACTGTGCACAATGCCTGATTTTCAAGGGCAAAGTTGGAATAAGTTAACGTTGCCCGGGCATTGTATACAGTGCCCAATTAGATTTGGGCACTGTATATTAAATATTAAATATATAAAAAATAAAATAAAACATTACTGAAATTAATATCATTAACTTGCACAGCTTTGTTAATATTATTACCTAAAAGTGGTTTGACATGAATAAAATAAAATAATTATTAAATTACAATTATTTTGATAATTTTATTTTAATTAATTATTACAAAGAAATAATGTAGGGTTAGCATTATTGTACATTATTTATTATCACATACGCCACTATTATGGTACTTTGAATTGCAAAGTCTACCAGACCTTTTACATTTACATCGGTTGGTCTTACACAATGTATTGCAAGTACATCTATCTTACCTTTGACCACCCAAATTAGATGATGTTCTTGCCACTTCTCTTAGTAAAATTTATACTGGCGGTACCTCATTAGCCTGGATAAACACCTCTTTGCATATTGTGAATTGTTTCCGACTGTAGAGTTGTAGTCTGCCCTCTTTTGTTTTAATTTCATATAAATTATTGTTTACTATAAAAAAAATTATTAATATAAAAATTATTTTATAATTTCAAGATTAATTACCAGAAAGTATAACTCCCAGAATACACCGAAGATCACATTTTGCTCGATCCACATCAGGAATTTTTATTTTTACATTTTCTCCTTCTTTTCCTGGAAAAAAACGTTCTTCAGACAAATTCTTCATTTTGTTAGCTTGTGCTTTAAAATTTTCAGCAGCATTTGATCGATTTGAAGAAATTGATTCTATTCTCAATTTTATTTGATCGTTTTCATCTTCGTTAGCAAAATTTGCATGTTGTTTTGCACTGTCCTTATTATTTCTATCACTTTTTTCGATGTCTTCGATATCAACTGCACAGCCTAGAGCTTTTTCTAAGTCTTCCTCTGATTTTAAAATAGAAATTAAATCAGTTGGAATTTGGGTTGATTTTAAGCTAACTTTAGCATGTGTTCCGAACTTGTTCAGACAAAGCTTCGTATGGTGAACGTTTTGTACCATGGTAAAAACTTCGATTCTTCATAAATTGACCGAATTTAAGACCTTCGCTCCACTTTCTGGAATTATTATCGGCTAACCATGTTGCGAGTATATTTTGAATATCTTGATTGGTCCTTTCAACAGATCCTTGACTTTGTAAGTGTCTAGACTTTCCGTGAACAATCTTAAGTTCTCCCCACATACTACACAACTTAATAATTACTTTATTTGCAAATTCCCTTCCATTATGGCTTTGAAAAATTGCCGGGGCTCCGAATGTTGTGGCGTTGTCGCGTAAAAATAAAATACCTAAGTATAGTTTTGTAGTAATATCGTTACGTATAAATGCAATTCGATATAAATCTGTGTAGCGCGCTGTATTTAATCCACTTTGCCCACTTGAATCTGGGCAGGGTACACTTTGCCCGGGCAATCTAGTATGATGCCCGGTCAATGTATAAACAATTTGACTATTAAAATGATCATTCTTACATCGTCCAAAATGTTCGGGCACAGTTTTGCACAGTCGCCGGGCATTGTTATACAATGCCCGGATTTCCTACTTTGCCCGTAACATATATAAGACCACTGCAAACACAGATACAGGATTTTGTGTATATTGTCGTGGGAGTCCCACCGTGGAACTCGACAGGAGCGAGGTAATAAAAATAATAGCTTTGATAACCTTTGGTAACATGTAGCTAAAGCCCGAATAACGTTAATAACCCCAAGAATAATTGATTGATCAAATATTTAATTGATAGAGCTCAAAAATAATAGGTGAAGACAAAAAATAATTGTTGAAGACTCATTATTTTTGATAAGACCCAAAAATTGGAAAAATTTGATATTAGTTTTAATAGCCCAATAATAATTAATTTATCCCAAAAATAGTCTGTGATGCCAAAAAATAATTGATTTAGTTTCGTCATTTTTTGATGAAGCCCAAAAATTGGGAAAATCTTGAAATTAATTATATAAGCCCAAGAATAATTGACTACATTTTTGGGCTTCTTTAAAAACGATGAAGCTTCATTGACTATTTTTAAGTCTCACCAACTATAGCACTATCGATTTAATATTTGATAAACCAACTATTCCTTATGAAAATATATTTGGTCACGTTCATCGATTGCATTACGGGGTAATAAATGCTTTTGGATTCGGAATTTTTGAACTTTGGAACTATAAATCAAACTCGGCTCATGCAGCAATAACTCCATTTTGTGGTATATAATTTTTATAAAATGATATGTTAAAAATATTATATTTTAAAGTAGCATCTTTATGATAATTTAAATATAAATGCCAACCATTTATATTTTGTCAACCAAAGTCAATAAATTTTCTGTATTGTAAACCTATTTGCTGAGCTTTAAAAAATATAACAATTATTGGGAACTATTTTGAATAATATTTATTTTTTCATGATCATTTAATTTTTTGTTTGAATACTAAGATTTTGGTACTATTCTATTACAGTGATTTAGTTGGATATTAGATTCATTCGGTGTATATGTTACGGGCAAAAGTCGAAATCGGGCAAACCTCAGAAATGCCCGGGCAAAACGCGAATTGCCCACAATCTTTGGGCAAAATGTCATATTTCGGCTTTTGACCGGGCAAACCTAGTTATGACCAACCTCATTTGGGCAAAACTGTATAGTGTATACTGACTTTTATCGTAAGGGCAAAACCGAAGTGTATTAA